>JABSSZ010001082.1:0-34097 GCA_013755755.1 Fusarium sp. NRRL 25184
ACCTCCGGGAGCGGCGAGAGCGCCAGTGGCGACGGCAAGGAGACCAAGAACGGAGGCGGTGAACTTCATGTTGAAGGTTTTTGAAGAAGTAATTGTCTCGAAAGAGAGTGTTGAAGAGTTGATTTGGGATCTGAGTTGATTGTTGAGTGAGTGAGTGATGAGGAAAAGATGAGTTGAGGGGGAGGAGAGTCGTCCTTATATACACATTTTGGTCTCAGAGAAACACATGTCTTATTCAACATGAGACCTCACGATGTCCTCTCTTGACGCCCAATTGAGCTTGCGTCAGCTGAACTTGAAGCTATCGAACTCTTTTTCTCCCACTTACACCATAATGAGCGCCGAATTCATGCAACACAACGTCCAACGAGAGGTTGGCTAACTCCACAACTGAGCAAACATCGTGAAATCGTTGGAGGACAGAACAAGAGGCTGGATCCAGACCCAGGTCTAGGTTGAGCCTCATGCGATAGCCCGAATGAGCTGAGTCCAAGGCCTCATGTTGAGTCGGCACCGAGGTTCCGAATGATCCGGTGAGACGAGTGTAGGACATGAGCATGGTTTCTCAGCCCCAACGACAGCCTGTCAGTACAACACATGTAATGCATAAAGACAGCGAGCCTATGAGTACAGCACATGTGATGGATAAAGGTACCCAACAGAAACGACGATGAATCGGCGAATTACACATCAATGACAGAATGATTCGTTGACCATGTTGGTTGAGTCGGAGGCCGAGACCCGGATCAGCAAGGGAAGATGGACCAACAGATGCGAGGGCTTGACCCATGTAACGCCGTGGATACTACAGTACGACTTAGAGTCTCGGGCCTCACATCATAAGCAATATCCTCTCTCTACCGCAAATCCCCAAGACTTGATCTGCTAGTCTTGGACTCGGAAACAATTCAGATGCAGTCATTCTGAATCACGTGTAAGACACCAGAGGTTTAAAACGGTCTTTGACAAATCTGGGATAATAAGAGCAAAGTGCAATAGATCTCCTCAAAAAGGCCAAAGTCCCAAAAAAAAAACAAAAAAAAAAGCTTATTCAGTGGCTCATATCATGGCTGGCTGAATATTGGTTATTACCGTATCCCCAGATCACTCTGCATATGCGCACTGACCCAACGCCGACATCCGCTGGTCCCCAACGCGAGGAATACAAACCTTAGCACAGACGGCACTTATGTCATTTATTGTCATTCCGAATGTCCACAATAGCAACGGGTGCCAATTTGCCTGGTCAGCTTAAGGGGGATGTACTTCAAGAAATCTACACAAATACCAGTCTCTGTCTCCCCTCAAACTATCTCCGGAATCTTTACTCCACTCGTTCACATTACTCCAGCACACACACTCACTCACTCTTCTGTCGTCAGTTTCCGCCTTGCGCTTTTAAGCAATCATGCAATTCCAACTCTCCGCCATCTTCTACGGCCTCGCCGTTCTGCAGGGCGCTATTGCTTCGCCTGTTGCCGAACCGGCTGTTGAGGTTGAGGCTCGAGACATTGAGCCTAGAGGACCTACTACGGGAGACTTTCCGTGGCCTAGACTTCCGTCTCTTCGTCGTAAGTTCACTGACGCACCGCGCAAGTGGCGAATCTAACTTGATCTGCGTGAAGGGGCCCAGAAGGGTAGTAACAATAATTGTCCTGCTCCTCCGCCCACCCAGAGCAACGCTTGTTCTTCTGGAACTCAGTACTGCTGCACCACCAGCGCCGACGGAGGTAAATCTCCTTTTTTCTCCTCTACTATGACGACTAAGCTGACAAATTATAGTTCAAACCTGCTCCAACTCGGATGTTTGCAACGCAAAGATCATTTGCTGCAACAACAACAGCGGCGTAAGTACCCTCTACCAAATCCGCATGCTTGACTCACAATTTTCCAGTTCCAAATGTGCATTGGTGAAATTGACTTCAATGCGCCCGTGACCATCAACATCAACATCTACCAGAGCAAGCGCGGCGGCTACAAGTCCATCAAGGAGTAAGTGAGAGTCTTGTACATACTACCCAGAGTCTTGTATCTACACTTGTCAGCTGTAACTACTTTCGTTTCTCACACTCGTTCGATGATGGATTGGGATGATGCGCTTGGCCGATGGACAGAAGAGGGTCGTACATAGTATTTAGTCAACTCTACTTGTCCGAAAGAGGCGATTAACCCCGCAAAAGCTCTCCATTGCCCCAGATTCTGTGAGACCATTGAAAAGCTCCGGGCCTTGTGGATGGTGAGCCTTACTTAGCGTTGACCCAAGTTGGGTAATGTGTGGTGAGAAATTCTCACAGCGCAAGACGAGAACGGAAATTACACGGTCGAGAGCCTCCTCGTACCACTAGCACGGCAATAAGCGTGGCTTACACTAAATCGAGACTAGCTGTTACAGCTTCTGGTGATAACACGTTGAGCCGCCCTGCCACGTAGGAAAAGCCACATAGTAAAAACATCGGCCCCTCGGCATTGCGATTTGAAGCACGTTGCTTTTTTGTGCCTGAACCTGGTACCTGGGCGCGAGATCCTTAATCGTTGTCAGCTTTGACATGGGAGTGAGATCTTAGTGTCCAGGGAGGAGATTCACGAAACTTGGCAAGTCTGGGGATTGTCAATGCGTAGATGGATCTGCGCTCTAGTCTCAGATTCATCTCCACGTCTACTCGAATGGATATGTATTAATGACGTAGACTTTGAGATCACTCAATAGCTATTCCCTAAAGGAGTGAAACTCTCCGGAAAGTAAGCTATTCCCAAATGTCTGGTTCATTTCAAGAAAGAGGCCAGAAGGGTCGTTTGGGGGGATCTAAAATTATCTCAGGTGTAGGTTCACCAACGACGTTGAGGATAGTGTAAAGGAACACCCGCTCTTAGTACGCCCAACGGCGATCATTTCGGGTATGATCAGGGCCCGTATAGAGTGCCACAAAAGGAAAACGGCCAGTGATTCCTCGCCACAGATTTTGGTGGCGGGGTTTGGTGCGACAAGGTTCCGGCTACTGCAAGCCATGCCAATAGCTCTTCGATAAAATGTCAATAGCTGACAGTTCCATGACCAATGATCTGGGGGATGTATACAGGGGCACCGTAAGTTTACGATGCAGACAGGACCAGTGAATTGAATTTGATTTCGTCATGGTCTGATCATTAGTTGCTGCATCTGTTGTGGGATAGCAATGCGAAGTTACGGTGATGCAGAAAATATTTCCGAGGAGGAATTTAAACTTGTGGGCTGTTGCATTTTGTTATTGTGACACCAGCCTCGTACATTGAATTGGGCTGACGGGTTCGTGCCGTATTACCGGATGATCGACGCAGCAACTCATTTGTCGTGTCGTGATCAGGCATGCAGTGAGACGTGGCGATATTCCGAAGGTACGGAGTAGCGAATAGCCATTGACGACCCTGAACGCATTGCATGGCAAATGTTTGCTCGTAACGCCTCATCGAGACCGTTTCGGCGCAAACCTTAACGAGAATCAGACTTCGGATGTCTTAGATCAAAGAGCAAAGATCAAGACCAAATTAGCAATAAGTTTAACTTTAGTAAGGGGGGGAAATAAACTATCACTAGACACTCTTAGCTAGCTATGTTTTAGAGCTTCAACTCAGGGACCGAAACTTCGTGATCATATCCCTGTCACCGACATCCGGTGCTGCATTACCCCGCAACATGGCTGGCTTGAGTGAGACCATATTGTGACTAATTATTGGGAACCGTGTTACCACTGCATCTTGCATATGGTCAAACTAAACGAAGAAGCGGCTGGTCGGCTTACCCCGGAAATGCAGCTGTCCAGAGCTGAAATGTACACCGAGTGTCTTCGGGTCCACGGCAGTTGAATGATCCCTGCAATTCAAGTCCTAGAGCCTCATTTTGTAACTCAACCACCGCGCGCGAACGGAGGTCTACCCATTTCATTTTTTTTGAGGCCCAGAAGAGAGTGTTTGGGCCTTGGCCACTCCTTGTGAGAGAAAGGGCTGGAGCATCTCGTCCGGAAGTCGGCGCATCCGTTCAAAGCGTACCTTTCGGAAAATTATTGATATCCTATTATGGCCTGCACGTACTAGTTGGTTTCCCCTCTTCAAGCTTCAGGTGAGGCTGGTCTAAAATCTCACTATGATCGGATTGTTGAGGCGAGTGTGCTTGAATCGGAGTCTACCTGGCGCGATGGTACCCAATATGACAGGACTAAAACGAAGATCTCGTTTATTTTATATGCAGGATGTGATTCAGTAAACGGGGTTATTCGATGCATGTGATTGTCATTAGTCAGTAAGAGCAACGGAGAATGTCAGTTGAATCGTGACTTGTTTAGCCGCAGTGCAGGTATCGAGCTTCAGCTTGATGTGAGGACGTATGGAACAAGGTCAATGAGAACAAAATAGCCATGCCTCACAACAGTGAATGGATAATGCAAATTTATATATGGCGCTGTTGCAGATATCGGAATATTCTGGGCAGTATGTACCTGCTTGAAATGCCATGGTCTTAATCCAAGTTATATCTAATCTCTGTCTGCTACCCTAGATACAACCCACGAGTCCTCATCGCAGAGCCGCATAATGTCCTTTAAAGAACCTGCCGTAAGAGATATTCTGTTCTTATAGTTTATAGGAGTTTATCTAAACTTAGAAAATCACCGCTTTTCAATCACCCTCTTAATATTTAATGCGATGTTGAGCAAAACCAAGATGACATGTACGTCATCGATTGATCTTCATCCAGCAATCATGAGTTAAACTAAAAATGCATCTGACTCTATTTTTCAAGTTCGATCAATCTAAGAGACACAAGTTCAGGGAATAGTGTCTAAGGCCCCTATCTCCAATCAATCCAGCTTAACAACCGTATACTCTGTCCAGACATTGCCCTTAAGAGCCCTACTATACGGACAAACATTCTTAGTCTTCTCAACAATACCCTCCAACTGCTCCTTCTCCAGCCCCCTGACCATAATCTTCATATCCACACGAAGCTGCATATCAAGCGCCTTCATGTCACCGACAAGATGCACCGTCGACTCAACAATACTGTCCTCTGGCGCGGTGGGCATCGTGATGCCGTCCTTGGCGGCCACGGCGTTCATGGCCGACTGGAAGCACGCGCCGTAGCCAGCGGCGAACATTTCCTCGGGGTTAGTCTTGCCTGCGTCGCCGGGGCCGCCGAGGGCCTTGGACATGGTGAGGTCGACGTTGAGGGATTCGGCCTCGACGTGGCCTTTGCGGGCGCCGACGACTTTGGCGTGGGCGGAGTAGATGACGGGAAGATCTTTGGTCTTGCTAGCTACGCTTTCGAAGCGGCGGGCTATGATGAGGGATCGGAGGAGGGTTGATGGGTTGGGGCGCAGGGCTGCGCGGCAGAGGGATTGGGAGATGCGAAGAGACATGACGATTGTTAGGTGGTTTTAGTTGTTTGTGAGTTGATTGAATTGAAGAGTTTGTTGTCTGGTGTTGACTTTGGTTTTAACGATGACGTTAAAAGTCATGAGCATTTACGTCAAGTCAACCACGTCACCATGAGCCTTAGAGTCGCGTCTCTATAGTAACTACCTGGTAACTACGTCATTGATCTGGGCCGAAGAACTATAGGTTAACAAGCCATTATAAACTTATGAAATGAAAACCATATAACTATGAAACTATAACGATGCTTGGAAAGATAAAAAGAAGCCAGGATAGAGACAAGATATGCCCCCTGTCAGACGAGGTCAGCGTATGCCAGTGTCCAAACATGATGACAGCAATAACTAACCATTACCATAAACAGTATAGCCTCAAACTGATCAACGAACCTTGGCTCAGTCAGGTAAGATGTGGGTCACTACCCTCTTGATTGGACCAAGCGTTTATTCGCTTGCAGAAACTCCCAAGGATAGGTCTAGGGTAGTGTCATCGGAAGGTAGAAAGTCCCGAATGCTTCAGTCGGATGATACGAAAATAACTAAATGGCGAGATTAAGATAGAATGCCCCTTATTAAAAATATATAAATACTGTAAAGATTTTCCATAGAAATTCAACTCAGCAACATCTCACCAGGATTCTATTTTGATACTTATTCGCTTGTTCATATTACAAACCTTCCTATACTTTTCTTCTCAATATGACATCCACCAACCAGAACAGAGTCATCATCGTCGGAGGAGGACTTGGAGGCCTCGCTCTTGCTCAAGGCCTCAAACGCGCAGATCCTCCTGTGCCATTCCACATCTTTGAACGCGATTCATCCGCAGACTTCCGTCCTCAAGGATATCGCATTCGCATAAACCCCGACGGCGCAGGGGCACTCCAGAAACTGCTGCCAGACCATCTCTGGAAGGCCTACGAAGATACCTGTGCCCACTTCAAGCCAGCCATGAGCCCCCTTGATGCTATCACTGGTCAGAAACCAGCACCTTCTGGTGAGCGACGTGGTCCGCCTCCAATGCAGGAGGGGAAGTATTATAACACCGATCGTGTTGTTCTTCGAAATGTGCTCTTGGACGGGCTGGAAGATGACATCACCTTTGGGAAGACTTTCGAAAGATATCGTGTCACTAGTGATGGCGTCGAGGTGACCTTTACAGATGGCACCAAGGAAACAGGAGCCATGTTGGTCGGCGCCGACGGTACCAGATCTCACATTCGTCACCAGTTGATGCCGAATTTCACTGTGCTAGACACTGAGTGCGGAGCTATCTATGGAAAGACATTCAATAAAGCTGAAACGCGAACTTCTATAGCGAGCGAATTCTTCCAAGGAATTTGTCTTGCTGGAGATAGCAGCAAGCCTGGGCTAAAGCTCTTCACTGATACAATGGAGTTTCCACAAGACTTGAGCTTCGACGAAAGGGCCAAGTATAGGGTGCCAGATGACTACGTCTACTGGGTGCTATGCATCAATAGAACCCTACTGGGAATTGCAGCAGAAGAACTCCGCGGCCTCGATGCTGCCCAGTCTGTTGAGAAGACATTGGAGATGACGAAGAGCTGGCATCCAACCGTCCGGTCATTGCTGGAGAAACAGGACCCATCTGCATCGTCGACGCTGGCATTCTTTGCATCATCGCCAGAGACATTCAAGAGGGAGTGGGATGGACTGGACTGTGCGGCAGTGACTTTGCTAGGCGATGCAGCACATCCTATGACACCTGTTGGAGGTGTTGGTGCCAACTCTGCGTTCCAAGAAGCAGCAGATTTGTGCAACGTCATTATCCGTGCCGATGGTACTGCTGAGGCGCTTAAAGACTACACCAAGTTGATGTTGGAGCGTGGCGAGAAGACGGTGGGAGTTAGCGGTGGCGGTGCGGGACATATGTTCCAGATGAAACCATTCTCTGAGTTGAAGGTGGCGTCTCTCTAACTCTATCAGATACACTATCAATTCTACTTGCACTTCCAGAACAATGAATTCCCGAGCTAATCTATTTCATGCTCGAAAGCCCTTGTATATAGATTACTTACTTTCAATCCAATTATATCTACAGCAGACCCTGTCTGCCCTGCTAGATCTGATACCTCCTTCAACTAACCTTGCTGCCCAACACAGCCTGATCCTTGATCAATTTTATTACCAAACGTGTAAACTCCCCAATAGCGACCCCTCTATCGAACGATAGAAGTGCTCCAAGCCCGCTGTTATGCCGTTGGGAGTCCGGAAGACTGGCACGGCAGATGCTGGCCTCGAACCTCCGAAGATAGTAAAGAAACACTTTCATGAGTTAGATATAGCGTTGTCAGACTGGACCTGATCACAGAGGATTATTGGTGTTGGTATTCTATACGGCCGGTGGTGGCTGGGTCAGTGCCGCCATGAAACACGACACAATCATGAGGATGCCCTGTAAGCACTCGCTGCGTCGATTCACCTACAATGGCTACTGATTGCCGCTAATTTAGATCACTAGTTCACACTAAATCATTGACCATCTACAAAACAGATATCAAGGTCTTTGAAACAAATGAGGGTGAACCAATTGAGATAGCCGTCCTATTTTACGAGCTGCGGCTGTGGTGCCAAACGCGCCTCCACCAAGGAAAGATTTGCGACAAAAAAGGATAGATGCGCTACGTTGATCAAGTCCGAATGCCGAGTTGATGACGAAATCCGTTCTGCCCAGTTATAGAGTCGGGATTAAAAGAGAATCGCTTTTCCTTCTAGAACAATCAGAGATTTATTGAGCGTAATATGGTTGTTGGTGGTCGTCGCGTCGCGAAAGTGTAGATGGCAAACTCAGCCACAAAAAAAGAACAATACCTAGCGCCGTGACCTCAACAGGAACAATATCTAGCGTCGCGACTCGAAGCAAACAAATGCTGAGTTCACATGAAAATGGAAGATTTAATGGAGTATATTAGACCTGTAAACCCTTGCCGTGATGGCCTCCGTAAAGTCCACCGAGTTATTCAGTTCACGCGATAGCAAGCAATTTCAATATGAGTTTCAAACTGCCTCTTCAGCTCTCAACAGGGAGTCTTTTCGCTGCTGGAGTCCTGGCCATCCTCCTTGTGGCTTTGAGATTCTGGAGCTCGAGCGCATCACCCAAGGTCAAGATCCTCCTCCAAGATGAGATCAAAAGTGCGAGACAGAGGGCGCTGGAGTATTGCTTCAATCCTCGGGCGGTCATGGCAAAGGGCTATGCGAAGGTATGACAGCGACTGTCGTGGATGAGGCGAAATGCTAACGGCCTAGTTCAAAAACGAAGTCTTTGGTCTTGATACGCAGGATGGTAAGGCGCGCGACACAAGTAACTCGCATTCTTGGCTGATTAATGTATAGGTGTGAAGCTCGTGATCCCGCCCAGCTTTCTCGATGAACTAAAAAGTCATCCCGCTCTTAGTTTCAAAGTCTCAATTGACAATGTCCGCCTCCACTTTGTTCAGCACTCTTCCGGTATTAACTGACTCTTCAAGGACATGCAAATCGAGTATACACATTTCGGTGGTCCAGCAGAATACGTGATCCACGCAATCAAGGCTAACTTGACCGGGTGGCTTTGTGAGTATCGTCCCTGCTGGCAGCTTCGTATGCAGGCTTGGGCTAATGACGGCAGCTGCCTTTACACCACTGCTGCATCGAATGGTTCAGAAGAATATGCCAAACATCCTCGGAAAATACAAGGGTGAGTCTCCTCATATAATCAGCTGAAGCTCAGCTGACTAGCGACAAGACTGGACTCCAGTCAAAGTCCACGACAGAGTCCTTCGCCTCATCGCCACCAACAACGCCCGCGTCTTCCAAGGCACAGCCGCCAGCCTCGACGAAGAATGGCTCGAAGCATCCACCGGCTACGTCCTAGCCTGCTTCGACTGCATCCGCGCTCTTAAACAATGGCACCCGTGGCTCCGGCCCCTCGTGTACAGATTCATCCCCGAACGCGCAGCCATTAAGGACCAATGGAGCAAAGGACGTAAACGAGTCATGGCTTCTATGCGAGAGAGGCAAGAAAAGGGGGGTAATTTGGAGGATCCGCCTACTATGCTGGATCATCTGAGTAATGGGAGGAATGAGCATATTGCCGATGATGTTGAGCTGCAGCTGTTGCATCAGATGACGTTGATTGCTGTTGGGACTGTTACGACGTTTTCGTCGACGACGCAGGCTATTTATGATCTTGTGGCGCATCCGGAGTATATACCTATTCTTCGGGAGGAAGTTGAGTCTGTGCCTCGGGACCATAATGGAAACTTCACCAAAGACTCAACAGTGGCTATGGATAAGCTAGACAGCTTTCTCAAAGAGAGTCAACGCTTCAACTCACCTGATCTCAGTAGGTTCAGTCCCAAGGATTGCAAGTGTCACGAATCGCTAACAGGCCATAGCAACCTTCCAACGCGCAGCTATCGCAGACATGACACTCCCAGACGGCACATTCGTCCCCAAAGGCACCAAATTAGAAATCAACACTTGCTCCATCCATAAAGACCTCGAGTTGTACGAGAACCCAGAAGAGTTTGATGGTCTTCGCTTTCATAAGCGGCGAAAAATTCCCGGCAAGGAAAAGAAGTACATGTACTCCAGCAGTGGAACAGATGATCTCTCTTGGGGCTTTGGACGACATGCGTGTCCGGGGAGATATCTTAGTGCTATCAACATCAAGCTCATCATGGCGGAATTGTTGATGAACTATGAAATCCAGCTACCCGATGGAGTCAGTCGACCTAAGAATATCGAGTTTGAAGTATTGGTAAGTCTAGATGCCTCAGTTGATGCCTAGACCAACTTTCTGACTTGAGATAGTGCTCTCCAGAACCGGACTTTGAGATCCTTTTTAAGGACAGGAATCATTAATAGGACGGCGTATGTCTAGATAGGAGTTTGCCAGGGGGAAACGGACGGGAGCCAAAGAAATTCCATAAATTAGCTCTGTAGTGACTTCAATTTTTACATCGATTGTTAATTATGTCGGCACAGATAATGATGCTTTTTAAGCAATAGGGCTGTCACATGTTGAGCCGCACTGATTACTGGTGGCAACGCCAGGCCGTGACAAACAGTGCTATGCCGGTGATCGCCCAACAGCTCGGGAAAATTCCACTTTTTTGATACGGAGTCAGCCTTCGCATCTTCCATGCACGGTCTTGGCCAAACACCCCAAACTCTTGGGAAAAGGCACCTTGGGCATAAGTGATAAGGTATAAAACATCATTATACACCAAATTCTTTTCATAGCACCAGCAGACGTTGGTGTTATTATGAATCAGTAATATATATATATACTTTTAATCCGTCGTTGTAGGCTAATCTCTCTGTTTCTCAGCCTTTCTATCATGTTGTTCGTTCACATACTCGACATCCAGATCCTTCCCAACAGCAAGCAAATCCCTTCTGATAATGGCGCGAATATGGAAAGCAGCGCAGATAAACCACACGATAACCAAGACAATTGTCAAAGCTGATGCAAAGATCTTGATTCCTCTCGATGAAAGAGTGTTTCCAACATTGATACTTGCAAGAGCAAGACCAACGTTGGGGAAGACAAGTGCCCACCAGGACAAACTAAACTCCATTCTTCGAGCGGTGCGGAGGACGGATAGCGCGGATAGGGCTGAGAACCAGATCGCCATGAGCCAGATGAAGAGTCCTGCTGCGACTGACATACCAGACCAGAGTTCGCCGGCCGGGATGCTGGGGGTGCTGAGGAAGTCATCGGGAAGAGCGGACTTGGCCTGTGTACCGAGTGCAATTAGGCCACCGCAGGTAAAGGCTACAGCAGTCAGTATGAATACCAGAGTAAGTGATGGGGGTCGAAGTACCCGTTGGTCCAACAGCGATAAACATGCCAGGCCTCTTGGAAGCATCCGGCAAGTTGTGCTGAATCAGCCTCGACAGATAAACAGCATAAATAAACAGCGCAAGCATCCATCCAAGTCCCTGGCCCATCAAACCCGCAACAATAATCTGCACCGCACTCCACTGCGGTTGACTCCCCGCTACTTTCGCCGCCAACATGCCTGTCACCAAAAACGGATACGCAGGCAATATCCAGCCAGGCAACGCCTCCGAAAGATCCAGCCTCTCCGTCTCAAAGATAATATGATACTGCGTCACCGCCACCACCATCTCACAAGCATAGTAAATCCAGAAAATCACCCTCATAGCCGTCGTAAACCACGGCCCCGTCTCCGGCCCACCGTACGATTGCGCGCCCGTTAGGATCAGCGCGATAGATACCCAGAAAGCACCGAAGAAGAATGATTCAGACGGATGGTGCAGACTTGTCGAGAAGGCGCGGGGTTTCATGGTGAAGCGTGCGATGATGAGGGCTGTGAAGGTTAGGAAGAGGACGATGTTGAGGATGAAGAAGATTTTGCCGATGGTTTTTAGGCCGGTGAATGTGTAGGGCTGTTCGTTGAGGAGATTGGCGAGACCGCCTGTTGACATTGTGCAGGGGAACCAGCTCCATGTTATTCTAACGACGCGGTCTTTTAGACGTAGAGGGCGAGGTGCGTTCTTGGGAAAGGCTTTCTCGCGTGCTGAAGCGCCGGATTCGATGTCGACAGGGTGACCGTTCAGGTTGCGTGCATAGCCGTCCCCTGCATCATTGGTTGGTTCGGACATTTTGATCGTGATAGTTTTATAGTCGCGCGATCAGATCTGAGATATTCGGGCATTTGCATTTATTTATTTTATAGCTAAATATTATCTTCCCTGATTTTCCATTCTTGGCTCGTGACGCAGGCCAAGATGTCGTCACTAGACCCAGTCTAATCGATCAGAGTTTTGGACTAAGACTCCGCTAGAACTCCACTGAAGATTAAGTTGTTTGGCGAGCCAAGACTAAGAACCGGCAATCGGCACGCTGCCTTACAGATGCCGTCGAGTCATGTACCCGATGCATTTGTATATCTAATGAATCACTTCATAATAGTCTGGTGCTATTGTCTTAATTCAGCCAGAACCTACCAAGTCGACGCTCATTAGTGCATTCGCAGCACATACTCTAAGGACGCATTCTACCAGCTACAACGGACGGGGTAAGCATAACTCAATTTCTTATCTTCTATCTAAAGGAATACAATTGCCTTTTCCACAAGAACAAGAGACTTAAGATCCTCGTCTCTTACTTCTGCTAAAGCCTTCTTATAGTTTGCTCTCAAACTTAACTCTTCTTTAACTCTAGTCTCGTGGTCTGCCTCTGAAATGGTGAAAAGAGCGGGTAACAAACAGATCTTCACCTCTTGACCCAGAAGTGCAGTGTCTCCAGCTTGAGATTCGACGACCTCCATTTTCTCGGCATCAAATAGTGCACCAGGCTTAAAGAAGAGATATTTGAGCCGTTTTACAGACAGCATAAGCTCAATCTTGAATCCCACTGCATCATACAGAGTAGTGCTCGTGTGCTTAATAATAATATCCCTTTCTAGGTCGTTTGGATCTGAGCGTTGAGTTATATCCTGACTTTCCAAGGGCAAAAAGCAGCTCAGATTTTGCAGCATCAAGCTGGACAGCCTGTTGGACGTTTCTGAAATAATCCTCTTTTTAACATGCTTGTCTGATACGAGGGACTTTATGGAAATGACATCGAGTCGTTGGAGTGCGTTCCATCCACCTAATCCTGTTAGCTCGGTCTCTTGGCAACAAGCGAGGTTGGGTTTGAGGAGAACAAGATGCTTACTTTCAGTTTCGATATGCTTTCGATACTGGTCTAAGAGTGGTGAGTCAGCAGCCAGAAAGGTTGGAAAAACCTCCTCGAGAACTAGCTCGAAGATACCCGCCGCCAGGAGAGCGGCCAAAATGACTTTCTTCGGGATCTGTGCTGTCTCACAGTGGTCGAGGAGAGAGCCGAGATCATGCTTGCCTATGCGTCCAGCCCAATTATCTGCCAACTGAGAAAAGCCCATTCGTTGTTCAGGGAGGGTGTCGTCCAAACTCAGATGACAAATCTCTGAAGAAGTATCACGGATGTTAGTGTGCAGTTTTCCATACTCTGCCCGAAGAGAAGTATTGAGAAATCCAAGCCTGTCTGCTTCTAGATCCCTGTAGTTCTTCATAAGAAGTCCTTCTCGTGAAAGCCTTTTTTTGTAACGAGATATTTCCCCTCGAAGCCGAGTTTCTTCCCCACGAATACCCTTGGCTGACCTTTTACAATGTTCCAAGTCGCTGTTTATTTTTTCCAGCTCGGATATTCGGTTTTCCAAAGTCATAGAATAGCTCTTCTGTTTGAGGAGATCTGCCTCTGCCTGCCTTAATCTGACCTCGATGGGCAAGTTCGACGATGTTTCTGAGATAACAGTCATAGTATCCTCCTGAGAGTCGGGAATAGCATTTGCGAGCTGAAGCTTCAAATTCGATAGTTCTGGTGAGGCAATCATGCTTAGTTCAGATTCGTCCTTGCTTTTAACCTGGTCTGTGTTACCGTCTCTTGCGAGCTCATCATCACTAAGGTCGTTGTTGGAAGCCATCCTTGTTGGCCCCAAAGAAGACTTTGCTTTGGTCTATAGATATATTAGTTTAGGTTCTCTTTTCCTCATATCCAGTCTCTAACCTTTTGCCTTGGACGTTTTGGTATCGCGTTTGAGTTGCCAGCCTGTGGAGTAGACAATTCAGTGGGTTCTCTGGAGCTGTTGATTGAATAAGTCGATCGAGGTGCTGATAGAGTACCCGACTGGGCAGCAAGACCCAGAGATCTGCTTCGTGTGCAACGCGGTACTTGGGCAGAGTTTAGGCTGGTGACCATTTCGTGGAAAGTCTCCTGGTCTTCGTCTGTAAAAGGCAAGAGACCTGCTGTACCTAGCTCGAACAGTTGTTCGAAATTTTTGCATGTTCCATAGCCTTTCCATTCTCGGTGTAATTTTCGTTTGATGCGCTCTTTCGAGAAGTGTTTCCCCGTCACCCTTTCGAGGTAACCCGGAGCCGTGACTTCGAACTTTACACAATGTTGCACGCACCAGTTCAGGTACGCTAGAAGTCGAAGTCGGTCGGTGTTGCTCCAAAGGATACGCTCCGTGGGCTTGGACTTAGCACGCCGCCTGGATTTTCGATTGTTCTTTCTCGCCATGATGCAGTTGCTTAGGGAGAAGCTGGAGGCCGTCGGAGCCGCTCGAGCGAAGAATAAATTTCAAGGCAAAATTCTGACCTTGGTTTGACCCCTGTAACCTCCTATGTAGGCTGTGCACGGATGAAACTTGAATTATCCAATTGTGTTGGCTCAACCGTGCCGTACTGCATCATGGTCGAACCAACAACACGCTGCCATTGGCCAACACACGAGATCTACGCGCTCCAGAAATGTTACGTTTCTGCCTTGTTGCCTAGAGAGATGGTTCGTTATCAAATCGTGGGGCTCAGCCGCAGTAACAAGGGGATTAAATAGGTGGCTTCCTGTCCTACTATGCGCGAATTGTTCACTTGGCAATTTACGCTTAGATCATGTCGTTCTCCAGGTCATCAACCGTGACTTTAGGTCGAGAAAGTGCACCCAATCACCAACAGCAACTTGAACAGGAATATGTAAGACCGGAACCAATCAACCTTGACCTGTTAGATAAGGACCGTGGAGATCCCTTCCCAAAACGCCTCATCATTGCGGTAGACTTTGGTACCACTTACTCAGCAGTTTCCTACGTCGAAGTGCCCCAAGGATGCCCATCCGATTCTGTCGACTCGAGGTCTATCCGTTCGATCGGAAACTACCCCGAGAACTATAACTACCACTATAATGACCCAATGGGTATGGAGGTTCCTACCGAGGTGATATATCCGCTGGACCGACGCTTTCGCGACCACTTTCATCTTGATAATCCCGAGGAACATCTGGAAAACGGCGATAGCGTTGAAGTGCCTATAACTGATGAAGACGGCGATATCTCCATGCTCTCGGACGTGTCAGAGGAATTTCGATGGGGTTACAGAGTACATCAAGTTTGGAATCGTCCATCTACACACTCTAACACCACCAACCAGCCGTTATCTCGATTCAAGCTCTTACTTGATAACAGTGAGATGACAGAATCGGTAAGGCGAGATGTACGAGAGACCATCAATACGCTCAAAAAAAAGAATGTAATTGAAGGACCCCTTCACGTCATCGCTGATTTTCTTACCTACCTTTTGGAGCATACTCGGTCCCAGTTACGACGTCAAGGCTTCGATGACAGTTACGAGAAAGAGATGATACTTTGTGTTCCTGCTATCTGGACGCAGAAAGCATGCCGAGACATGCAGGCTTGCCTAGCAGTGGCTATGAAACGAGCCAACTTCACAAGGGCTGATTTACAGAACAAGAGCATTGACAACCTCTTCATCGTGTCGGAGCCGGAGGCAGCTGCTGCACACATGCTTTCCACTTCGGCTGAAATAAAGGTATGAACCTCTCCCTTGGCCCTTATCACGATGCGCTTCTAAGATCATTCGCTAGGCTGGCGATTGCTTTGTTCTGCTAGATGCAGGTATGGCTTGACCCCAATGTCTCCTTCCCATCTAACAACATGACCAAGGTGGCGGAACTGTCGATGCGAACACATATCGAGTCAGCGGGGAGGAGCCATTGAGACTAGAGACTGAGATAGTGGCTCCTGGAGGTATGTTGTACGATAACAATGTGTGGCATCTACAGCTAACTATTGCTTGTAAAGGCGGCCTGCATGGATCTAGTTATCTGAATGAAGGTTTCCGGGACTATCTCGAAGAGCTCTTAGCAGAGGAAACGTACCTTAACAATGGCATCGAGACCATTCATGGAATCATCGAGAGAATAACATTCGAAGAATTTGAAAAGAGGATCAAGCGGGGCTTCGACTATACCCAGCAAACGGCAAGGAAGGAGATATATATCAGAGGGCTGCGTGATAATCCTGCCAAAAATTTCAGAAATGAATGCATTTACATTCCGAGGTAGGCTCAGTTCGAACTCCAGACAACTAGTTTATTAACTGGATGGCGATAGCCTCAGGATTCGAGAGATCTTCTTCAAACATCTTGATGCTATAGTTGAGATAGTCAAGAGTCAGCTCGAAGAAGCGAGGGTGAAAGGATACACCGTTGAAGTAAGTTCCTTTTGATCAAAGAGGTCATTCACGCTGACATAAGGTTTTGCAGAAGGTTGTTCTCATTGGAGGATTTGGAACCTCAATCTCACTCAGTCAGCGATTGCAAGATTTCTTGGAGGAATACGGTCGGAAACACGGCTGCAACGTCACATTGATGGAGCCTCGGCAAGGGTTCGTTTCCTGAATGCAAGTATGTTCACGCCGCTTACTAAGCTCCAATATAGAACTTCTATCCTCAATGCGGTAGCATCAGGAGCCGTCCTTAGAGCTCTGAACAAGGCGAATGGGCCGGAGAGGATAGCTCGTTCAAGTTATGGCATATTGCGAGATGAGCCTTTCGGAGATTACCCTGAGCACGCAGGTCTGAAGCCGTCCTATGACCGTCACGATGGGATGCCATATATTAAGCAAACGATCGATTGGGTTTTGAAGCTAGTAAGTCGTTATCCAGAGACAGTTTATTCGGTAGAGAACTAACTTGATCTCAGGGAGAAAGAGTTCCATCAGTATGGCAATGTGAGCCCTTCGCCTGCAGTCATACATTCGACGTCTGGCCTGTCCGCCCCTTTATCTGCAGAGAGATCCTTTATGTGTCAGACAATGCGACAAGATCGCATTATAGGAAAACTCATCCCAATAATCAAGGTCAGTTTGCGGATCCTGATGAAGACTCAAGACATATCTAACTGTATCTTCAAAGGTGCTGAGTATGTTGGCGAAATTGAGGTCGACTTCTCTTCTCTTCGAGATAAGCTAGTCCCAATTGAGCCTACGTTTAACAAGAATCAACAAAAAATTGGGAAACGACATTATAGGATCGACTTTACGATGGTCATCAAGGTTGTGGATCGCGACTTGGAATGTAAGTTCTGACAAATGAGAAACTATCTCCCTGACACGTTGAGTATATGTATTCTCAGCTGACATGCCGTAGGTTTTGCTATCCACGACCAGAAAGTAGTCAAGAAATGCCGCATAAACATCGCCTCTGGTTTCAGACCTGGAGTTAAATAGGCATAGGTAGTTAGGAGGTTGTTTCCTTGGGGGCTTGTGGATTTGCGTAAGGAAGGGCGAGTGATCGGCGTCGAGAACTGTACTGTTGTGATATGCTGCGTAAGAGAATAACATCAAGATAACAAAATTCTTCCCCGCTTTGAGGGCCATGTTATCACAAGTGAGTCGATCTACACAGTAATATTAACGTCTGAAATACAATTGCCTTAGTGTATAGTAGATAGCGTCTAGGAACGAGACGAGGTTTTAGAAGATCAGAGAGTGGATCCTAGAACGTAGCTCAAGGATATACGTCCTGTCAATGAAGCCTGACCTGCCTGGAGGCCTAGAACTTTTCCAAGTGACTGTAAGGATGCAGGTAATAAGGCACAGTGGTTATTATTGTGGATATAACGTTAGCTATAAAGATCTCAGGCTCTGCTTTCGCCCTGACTAGAGATGTATCAGAAATAGAAAAGTAGTCACAAAACATAATTAGAAAATCAATTATCCTGAACTCCATTTATAGCCAATGGCGGCATATAAATCCTCCAAATGGGGGAATCTCATTATCATTACCGCAGCGGCGCAGTCCAGCCCTAAATCCGAGCTGATACAAATGTCCAAATCACATAAAGGCGTCGCTCGCTATATATCCATTTCTATCATAGCCTCATAAATTAGTAAGTCTTTTGGTCTCATCGTCCTTGGAAAGCTCTCTAGGTCTGTAAAAATTAGTCACTTATGCTCCGTCGGGCGTTTTCTCAACAGATGGCATACTTCCGTGACTTCCGAAAAATTAAGAATACCCATGAGCACTATCAGATCTCAATAACGCTATCCCCGTCGCCATCATGAGCGCAAAAACCACACAGACAGCGACGATGATTATCACTGCATATTTCGTCCATTCGTCCCCCTCGAGATGTCGCATGTCTTTGGTCCATTGGGGCATATTAATCGTACCACCCTGGACCAACCACGCAATGGCGAAAATGGCGATGACGATGACGGTGAAGATGAGTTGTCTGGCGTTACGAACAGCCTCTATGAACGGTTGAATTCTAGATCTTGTCTTTGCCATGGCTGTGTTTCTAGTTTTGTTGTCAGTGGGAAAAAAGACGTTGAGACTAGATAAAAGGTGGAAAAGTGGCATCATAGACAGGCTAGATTAGAGTGAGGCGTCTCCCCGCATATTATAAGGACTTTATTAGATCACAAGACATTGAGCTGATGGACTGCTATTCGCGCGTTGGATTGCTTATGGCGAATCATGTTGGGTTTCGGATGCCTCGGAGCGTTGTTCAGCCACCTGGAAACGTATGTTTGACCCCACCTCAGTCAGAAACAAGGAAGTGATTCAATCTTGCTGACATGGATTTGGGTGCCTGAACAAAGACGTTAGCCTTGTCAGACGTCTTATTCCCCGAGAGTCCGTTAGCGCATGGCACGCGATCTGATCGGTATGTCACTCAGATTGGTATGTCATTCAGATCGGGATATCCTCGCGTATCAGTCTCTGGCCCTAAGACTCATCTTTCATTCACATTCACTAAAAGATGCGAACTAAATGCTTTCGCCTCTCTACGTCTGCACAAGTTCAATTTGACTCTAGATCAACTTGCAATTCTGCGCCTAATTACTGTAGCTCTCGTCGGCATTTCACCATGCAAGGAAATGATGACTCAAAGCCGGGACCGCCAATTGCAGATCATAGCACTGGTCTTGGCATCAGCCGGTCTGGATGGATGCATGTCAAATCTGTGAAGTGCTTAAGCGTCTTCGCTTGATTCAAACAATGATTCTCCATCAAGATCGTCCGATCTATTGAGAAAAGGCGACCTATAGAGTGACCTCGAGAGCCCTAAGCCAAGGTTCTGTAAGTCCAGAATGGCCTTGACAGTGGTTATCCCAGCCGCTTACGACCGAGGAGCAAATTCATAGAGCATTACTTGCGACGCAAGATGTTGTCAAATAGCTAGACAAATTATTTATTTTCTCTTTAGTTTATTATTTTTATTCTATGTACTTCTGTTACTATGCTTGGGTGGCACGAATAAGCAAATCAGTCTGTCTCTGAATCTCAAGGACCTTGGTCTTTGACTTACTCAATCGGACACGTCATCATTCTAAAGCACTTCAATTCCATTCATCTGCTTGGCAAGACGTTCAATTAAGCAATTGATTGTTTCGCTCCAGATTTAGTGACGTTAGATGTTACTGATCATTTATAGACTAAGCGAGAGCCACGTAGACCAGGTTAATCACAGGCTTGACAAGTCGAAGCTAGCCAGAACAAGATAGTGCATCCAGAACGGTCTCGATCATTGAATAGCATGCAAGCCATGCGCTTCATGAGATGAGGTGATTGGATAGCAGTGAGGAGCACCATGGCAAGATCAGATCAGTCTAGAACCCCGGCCTGATGCATAACCGAAAGATCCTACAGTTACATATGGGGTACTTTATCCTTCTTTTCAATACAAATATTTATTACCACCTCAGATACCACGGTCAAACTGCCCTAATAAACGCGATGTTGCTTTAGCACTAGGGTGCAAACATAAAACAATATGAGGGCCAAGCATTTCTTCGTTTATGGACCCATCAGATCGCAGCCCACTTGACCAAGATGAAACAACTAAAAACACCTCATTCACAATTAGCCTGGTGTACCCCGCGTTCTCGACTGCCTTCCCCATAAACCGCGGGACTACGCTCTCAAAATGCCTCGGCATGTTGACCGCTAGGTCAGAGTGCTACTGGTATAAGAAGGCTGCCCAGGGAAGTAACTCGCCGAGAAGGTCGCCTCAAGAATACAAACCGCATCACAACACCGACGCTATTGCACAGCAAGATGACTGAGATTCACGGCACCTGTGACCCCAAATTTCACGGGGTTCGCGATCTTCTCAAGAAGTACACCGAGGCAGGTGAAGAAATTGGCGCGTCGATCACTATTGATATCGACGGTAAAGAGGTGGTGGATATCTGGGGCGGATATGCAGACGAGAAGCGAACCAAGCCATGGGAAGAGAACACTATCGTTAATGTCTTCTCCTGCACAAAGACAATCACTAGTCTTGCGGTTCTTATGCTCGTCGACAGAGGACTGATTGATGTCAACCAACGCGTCTCACACTACTGGCCCGAATTTGAACAAAATGGCAAACAGGATGTTCTCGTCAAACATTTACTGGGTCACACATCTGGTGTCTCAGGCTGGGAAGAACCGCTGTCCACTGAAGACATGTATGATGTTGATAAAACGACTGCGATGCTAGCGCGGCAAGCTCCATGGTGGACTCCCGGAACGGCTTCTGGGTATCACGCTTTGTGCTCGGGTCATCTCCTCGGCGAACTCATCAGGCGCGTCTCTGGAAAATCGCTGCGTGAGTTTGTGGATACTGAGATTGCAGGTGTCGTAGATGCCGATTTTCAAATTGGGGCGGCGGAGAAAACCTGGGACCGCATCTCCCCCATCATTCCTCCGGACTTTACAGGCATTACACCAGAGTTTGAAGAGGGATCAGTTCAGGCCAAGACGTTGCTCAACCCACCGCTTGACCCCAACTCTGTGAACACCGGACCTTGGAGACAAGCAGAACTAGGCGCTGTGAACGGCCATGCCAACTCTCGTTCGTTGGCCCGCATTCTCTCCGCGGTTACCTTGGGTGGTACAACCCGCGGCAAGAAGCTTCTGTCAGAGGACACGATCAAGTTGATTTTTCAAGAACAGTCTGCTGGGAAAGACTTGGTTCTTGGACTACCATTCAGACTTGGCATTGGATATGGACTGACGCCTTCTCCGGCACTTCCTTGGATTCCAGAGGGTAATGTCTGTTTCTGGGGCGGTTGGGGAGGCTCGACTATTATTATGGATCTGGATAAGCGTATGACGATTGCTTATGCCATGAATAAGATGGGTGGTGCACTTGTCAGTAGTGATAGGGCTGAGGCTTATGGAAAGGCGATTTATCAAGCTTTTGAGAAGTAATAAACTGGGTTGGTTGCATTGCAACACTCGGACATCTTGATTACTCTCGTCTGTCTCACTGAAAAATTGATCAGATCCACGCAAATTGAACATCGAAGTGAGGGATATAAAAGCGGTGTGATTGACCACGATTTGTGTTGGCGTGGTCCAGACGTTTCTTCAGCTGTAGGGAAGAGGATTAAGCATGATGAGATATCTTACGAGGTCAGCTAGGCGACTGCTTAACAAGAAATAACTTATCAGAGTAACGCCTGAACCAAGCAGAATATTATTATCCCTGCCCCTTACATTTTACCTACCACAGGCTCTGAAGAGCTTTTCTCCTGTCTTCCGACCCTTATCCCCCCATGCACCGGAATGTCTTTCGTTGCATGAGCGTTTCTTGCCTTCGCCTTGAGATATCTCGGCAAGAAAGCTGGCGACGCTATCGTTGAACACATCTGCAGCTCCCTTGTGAACAGTCTCATGGGTGACGAGAGTGGCCAGCCTCGCCAAACTTGACCAAGTCTTGAGTGGGCCGTAGAACATCCAAGCTTCTCTCAAACAAAGTTAATCTTCACTTTGTAAGCTTTTTGACACGATATCAGAAGTAGCTGCGGACATGGAGTTAAGTAGAACTAGTCATCCTCTGACGCCGAAGCCGAAACGCGAAATCCTTCAATTGATCAGCACGGAATTTAGAGAAAATGCGCGAAAGATGTCATTGGTTGACTGACTACCGACGCCGCATATGCCCCACCCAAAGCAACTTTTATCGAGGCTAAGATCTGACTGCCGCGAGCCTCCATCAATTGAGACTGACTTATAAATCAGCGAGTAATAGAAACTGACAGTACAGAAAGTGACGAAAAATGGTATATAAGTACTGGTCGATGCCGTCCTGGCAATAGTGACATCTCACCACACTTCTCCTAAAATACCCTACTACCTCAAACTTCAATCCTACAGCTCCAAGCTTATTACACTTCAACACGCAAACAAGACCACACAATCCCCACTATCAAAATGTCCCACCCAATTATCTTCAACGGCAGTCTCGGTCTAGGCCTCATGCTAGTCGGCCTCGGTCTCAACGCCACCTTCCGCCCAAACAACCACCTTCAAAGCCTCGAATTCCCCGTTCCGACTGAACCTCTGGCAAAAAAGTTCAGTCTCGCGCTTATGAGGATCTGGGGCATTCGCAACATCACCGTCGGCGTGTTGATCTCACTTATTTGGAACACAGGAGATGAGAAATTGATGGCCGGGGCCTTGAGCGCAGCGCTGGCTATGCCTATTACGGATGGATTCGTGAGCCGGATTATTATTGGCGGTGGAGAGACGCAGCATTGGGTGTTTCCTCCTTTGCTTGTGGTTATGATCGCTGGGTTGTTTGGATACTTTTAATGGAGGATCTGGTATGGTCGCTATAGATACAGGAACAAGAAGGAGATATACATCTAGCAGCTAATAACGCATTTAAATAGGCAGTATATCTGTTATAACGAGGGATGAATACGTGGCTGCTTATGACAGGATAATGCAAGGTGACTGGCCACCTGACGACCCATTTTACAGCCAAGAGGCACAGCCGAAAATGGGGTTGTTGGGTGGTTTACAACATAAAAAGCAATAATAATAACACAACATTAGCCATAAACAAATTCTGTTACCGCAGTCTGGCTCACATCCTCGATGGCACCTTTTCACAACTCCGACGGTGGCTGCCTAACGGCTCTGGCCTGTTGTTTTGGAAATAGAGGCAATGATCCGCGAAAAAGTCCTCAAGTCTCGAGACCTTCCAATCGATCAATCCCAGCTATTCAGGGCACTCACGGGTCAGCTCTTCTCGCCCAGCCAGTTTCTGAAGCATCAGCTGTGCTCCCGCCAGCAACGGCTGCCCTCAACCAGCCTCAGCAAGAATCGAACGGGATTTCTCAATCAGCTCTAGTATCTGCAGCTAAGGGACTAGCTGCTATAGACTTGGCTACAAGAGAAAAATATCAAGAAGAAAAGCTAGACTTATGGCGCGAGGCATACAACCAAGTAGATGGCGATACGCGCAGATGGATTGGTGTTATTTCGCCAATCATTGATGTCAAGGCCACTACTCTTGATATGGTCAACGCCGTGCGTGATGGTGAAGAAAAGCGCAAAGGTGAAGCCCTTAAGGTGACTATCGGTGATCGTGAGATCATATGGACAGACTATGCAGATAGAGTTATTACTAGCCTGACTGCGATTGGCGATATTGCTATCACCTTCGCTCCAGCCCCATCCTCGGCTGTCTGGTCGGCAGTAAAGGTGTTGTTGAAAGCAAGTCTCAAGCAGCCAGAAAGGTAGATCAGCGTGCTAACCTCAGTTTAGGCCAACATCTCACAATGCAAAGACTTCGCCGCAATATTAGGGTGCACTGACTTAGTCCTTCGCCTTGCTAGAAGAGGCAGAGTGTATGAGGAGGTTTACATCGGCGACTCACCTATAGACTTGAATGAAGCTCAAGAAGACTTAAGAGAAACTCTGGTGGAAGTTTACAAAGACTGCTTGGAATTCCTAGCTTTTGTTGACACTCGGCTTAAGCAACGGCGCTTATCTGCGTTCCTCGAAGCTCTTGTTGATCCTGGACACGGCGAGGAACGAGTTTCACTCATACGAGATGCTGAAAATAAGCTTGATATGGCGATACGACCTTGTAAAGCTCTTAAGAGTGAAAGGAACCAGAAGCTGCTGGAAGGTCTTTCGCAATCGCTGAACCGTATCGGCGACGAGGTGTCAAAAGTTCTTGACGAGCTAAAAAAGGATACGGTTGAGAAACTCTTGGAGTCTATCAGCAACATCAAAGTGGGTAAAGTTCACGGCCAAAAAAGTCAGCGTAGGACGCCAGGAACGGGAGAGTGGCTAGTCCAAGACCGCAAGACATTCCTACCATGGGAACGATCGAGTCACTCTCAGGTTCTCTGGTTGCATGGTGACCGTAGGTGATATTACGTCTAAAAAGGCATTATTGAAGCTGACTGTTGTTCTACCGGCTCTAGTTGGAACAGGAAAAACTTTCCTCTCGTCCAAAGTCATCGATCGATATCTGTGGGACAACAATAACATCGCACGGAGTACAGAACGGGGCGACAGAGGATTTGCATTTTTCTACTGCGATCGATCAGCTTTAGTTTCGTTGAACGATATTCTTCAAAGCTACCTCAGACAACTTGGCGAGGTCCCTCAGGATGAACAAAGGATCCATAGGGAACTACACGAGCTCTGTGAGAACAACAAGTCGATACAAGACTACATCAGCATCGAGGAGTGCAAACAAACATTGGCCAAGATGATCAACACTTATCCCCGCACTATCTTAGTTATTGATGGCTTGGATGAGTGCGATCAAACTACTCGACAGAAACTTGCCGCAGTGTTTCTTTACCTGATTGAGGAGTGTAAACGAATACTGAAAATATTCATTGCAAGCCGCAACGAGGACGATATTCGCAGCAGTATGGAGTCATTTCCACAAATGATTGAGGTGGACACTCGCGCTAATAAGAACGATATCGAGGCTTATGTGAACGACGTGGTCTCACAACATACCTCTTGGAAGATTTCGGAGAATATGAAGAACTCGGTAAAAGCAACGCTTGTTGCAAAGGGAGACGGAATGTAAAGTTTGACCATGCATGAACTTACAGCTTGAATGGTGCTGACTGGGCAATGCTGAACAGGTTCAGATGGGTATACCTACAGTGGGAGAGGATCAAGTTGGTAAACACTGACCCAGGTGTCGAACACTTGTTAGGAACCCTCCCTAAGAACTTAAAGGCAACGTATGACGAGCTCTACGATAAGATCGATACAAGCCCGTTCGAACGAACCATACTACAGCGAGCCGTAAGATGGGTTTTGTGCGCCCGAACGCCCTTGTCCAGCGACATTTTACTTCCAGCTATCTGGCTGGAAAGTGAGAAGAGAGGCGACGAGCCGGTGATTTGCAGATCGAATCTCAATGAGACACAGGTTGAAACAATCTGTCGACATTTTATTTCAAAAGAACCATTGCTGGGAATTTGGAAGTTTTCTCATGCATCAGCTGCCGAGTATTTCGAGAAGCAAGGATCACCATGGATCAGGGCTGCGCCATCAGACTTGGCGGCATTTTTAGTCGACTGCTTGACATACTCTTGCTCTGTCTCGCCACTATTAGAGCTCAAGGTCATAGAGATGCCTGCAAGAAAACGAAGACGAGCAATGCGGGGACACTCGAAATACGATCCTGTTGTGAATGACGTATTAGGCGTTCTACACCCATTCCAGAGATATGTTCGGTCGTTCTGGCTTCAGCATGTGCGACAAATATCGAGAAACAGCGATGGAGTTGAAGGGGTGGCTGAAGCACTAAAACGATTCCTGGGAGCTGGCCCCGGGAAAACTTCGAGCCAGGCATATCAAGTTTTCTGTCAGTGTGTCCTACCTCACACTCATCTGTTGTATTCATCGGGGGAGGAGGGAATGCATTCTATTGTTGAACCCGCATATAATTCTATTTATGGAATCATTGCTTTTGGCTTACACGAAGTGTTGGATGGGTGGTGGCAAGATGGTTTAGACGTCTCGCAAACGAATGCTAATGGGCAAAGCTTGCTTGCAATTGCTGCCGCCTGTGGCCGCAAAGATCTTTGTAGGTCGTTGATTTCCAGAGGTGCTGAGATCTGTCGGCCTGTGGACGATCTACACAAGACTGCATTGGGCCTGTCAATGCTGAGGGGGCAAGATGAAACAGTAGAGTTTCTCTAGGAAAAGCCGTAATTCCCCTTTACCCCGGAATCAATTTCAAGCGTCGTGGTGGTGCGGTATAGCAGAATGGTGCTTCAGTTAGCCGTAAATAATACAAGTTTGTTGCTTAACCTCTCCGTATCTTGTATCCTCACCATCAGTCCCAAACCCGTCAATAACTCTCTCCACCCATTCACCTATCCTGGCGAAATCCTGCCGTCCATCTAATCACAGGGCAAAGCTAGACTGACTCCACAAACGACACTGCAGTCAGAAATATTATTCACGATGTAACATATAGAAAACTCGCATTGCCGAGGGAATTGGATCCTGCCCAAGGAGCATACCTGAACGAGGTAAGATGGCAGTCTATGGTTAGTTTTGGCGCGCTCGGCTGACTGTTGGAAATAAGGCAACCTCGATCGACCCTGACTGGCAGTGGTCTTTCTGGGGACAAAACTACGCGCGACTTCGTGATATCAAGGAGAAGTATGATCCTGAAGGCCTCTTGTGGTTTCCTCAGTGTGTGGGTAGTGAGGATTGGGTCCAGCGACAGGATGGAGGACTTTGCCGAGCATTTACCCCTTGGTAAACTCAGCCATCTCTTGTAACACTCTTCTCGCCAGGGTTTCCTCGATGGGGACGTAGCCCAGGCGTCATCGAATATGTCTGTCAAGACGTAGGTACATGGCCATTTCCTATACAGTCGAGCAAATATTGTAATTGCATGACTACATCTGCCTACTCAGTCCAATCCATTGGCTGAAAGGTGCCCATCGTGTCAAAGATGCTATCATGCATCCAAGTTCCCAGGTCAATCTGATGATCCCCAAGTATCGACTCAAAGCTATTCCAAACGTCCAGATGACTTGGCTCATCTGTCACAAGACCAGGCAGAAAACCGTCCTGAGACAAATGTAAGTTGTCCTCAGACCTCAAAACACCGTTGTTTGTTTCGTGATCACTTTCTATTGTAGCAGCGACAAGACGATCGAATGCGTTTCGAGCCTGAACCGCTCTTGGCCAACGCTCGGAGATGATGTACAGCATCGTGCTACACGCTCGCACGCTGCTGCTGAACTTGGGACTGAAGATTGATGCGTTAAGGCAGAAACAATATACCATGACCAGGCCAGCGACAAAGTTGGCATGTAGAGAGAGTAAAGAGAAGGAGATGTATGTTTGCTGGTCGTGAAGGCGTTTCGACAGGGAGCAGATCTGTCCGGCGGAGTGGACAATCTCGTGGAAATTCGGACTCTGTGGGGTGAGGGTGGGTAAGAAGGGGAGGTTCAAGAGTATGATGGCTTTATGGTATTGAATCATACGATAATCTGTTGTGAGGTAAGGATGTGGCTTGTTCTCAGGGTCGGTCTGAGGAATAGCAGCCTTCCATTCTTCCAAAGCTTGTCGAAGACGAGTCACCTTGTGCGGCTTTATCGCGGAGACATCTTTGTCCACGCGACATACCGTATGTGAAATCTTTGAATCTATCTGTTGCAGTCGGAAGATATGTATAGCTGGTGTGAGTGCGGTGATCTGGGAAGGGTGTTGGTTCGAGTCAGCAATAGCTGCGAGGATGGCTTCGTCAGTGTCAAGTTCATCGTCGATGTTGGCTGGGAGCGGGACGTCAATATCTCTATCGGAAATAGAGTGAGGGCGACCCATGGTCCGGGCGACTGATCTCTGCAACATGTATGCCGTCCAGAAGATCCGTTTCCGTCTCTCATCGAGGGTTGGAGGGAGGTTAGCAGCTTGTCGGTGGAGGCCATTATCTATACAATACCGCATTGTTGTTTCAATCATCCACCTGCTGGTCGTTAGATTTTCCATCTTCTCTTCACTTCAGCTGTGCTGTAGTTACTCACCAAACACCAGGCCCCGTCGGTGACCTTAACTGGTATATCGTGAGCAGAAGCATTGCTTCCAAGCTCTCGAGACTGCCCGTCGCAAATATGCTGTCCGCATCTGTTATGGCGCAGTCATAGTGTCTCTGGTATTCTCAAGTCAGACATGTTGATTTTCCTTGGGGTCAGAGACTGACCTTTGGATATGAGAAATGATCAGCGTCATTGCTCAGCTGTAAGTAACGTGCTCCGATAGCGTACACCAGGTGCAACGTCGCGTAGTCGCATCTACTCCGCATCCCTTCTGAGCGCACAGCCTTGTGAGCTGGGACAAGTTCAAGTCTAGCTTCGTGTAGCGACTGGACTCTTTTCCGGGGCAGGAAGGGATGCTTGGGGTGGACCCTTGCATAATACGCTTCGATAAACTTGTCGCCAACCTCCTTGCTGGGCAAATCTGAGCCGTCAGAGACAACGTCACCCTCAGGCTGCTGCGCTGTGTTGGCGCGCACGCCTATTAAAGAGCGTGTCGCGACATTTACTTGGTGTGAAGTTCCTGCCCGATCGCTTCGCCGTACATCTACTGAGGGCAGTGCCGATCGTAGCAGTTTCGTAAGAGGGTACCCGCTTGAGGTTCCCAGAAAGGAATCTGGCGATGGAGCGACGATCCCAGCACTGGCCTCCAAGTCCGAAGTTGCAGTCTCCGTCAAGTTAGCGGGCTCAGTCTCGTTCATACCAGATTGAGTGTCAACCATCGGTAGCGTCTGCTGCTGGATAGAGGAACTGCTTATTGGACTGACGCCATTTCGTCGCGACGAGGCTATCTCATCCTGTAACCGTGAGATTTGACGCTCGAGCGACTTCACATACTCTGCTGGGTACGCTTGCTTGGCGCCATAGGAGCACTTCTCGCCCGCAGCGAGGCAATTCGAGCACGCTGGGAATTCATTATCGCAGCGTTGCTTGCGGCTCTTGCACCGACGACAAGCTACGAGACCTCGAGGGCGACGACGACCAGTAGTTCTCGCGCTGGTCGATTCGACTGGTGAATTAGACATTTGATGATGGAAGTTGAAGAGGTCCAAGTTACCCCACATCTAGAGAGATGGCGCTGTAGCCTTGGACTTCTGCAAGCGTGCTTAGTAACTGATTGAACCACTAGTGAGACTTATGAGACGGCGCTACTCGCAATTCATTTTCTTAGTATCATTTTATATTAGATGGTATTTATTAAATGCTCCAGCTTTAGTCTGATGCCGGTTATTTAAGACAAAGAGTCGATAGGTGATCAATATTGACAGGGTTGGGCGATGAAAAGGTTGGTGGCGAACACGCAGTCAAGTCAAGTCGGATACATAGCTGTTCATAAGGGCCTTTTGTGTATGACAGACGCCATATACACATCCTAACTGAAAGTGCTTCAATTGGAATTTTACAAACATCTTAGCGGGCTACCTATGCACTTTGACCCATTGAACTCCTGCATGTCTTAAAGTGCTGGCGTTCCCCTCTCGATCTGTGCCACTTCCTGCTTTTCTTCCCTTCCCGTGTCAAGATTCCGTCTGTGACCAACTGATCGACTCTGCCTAGCAATGGAGACGGTTTCGAAGATATTGCTACTGTCCAAGAAGATGGCGTCGACTTCCTCTAGGTGAAGGCCGCTGGTTTCAGGGAAGAAGAAGTACACGCCTGAGATGAACAGTCAGAGATTTCTGTGGCCATCTAACAGATGAGGTAGTGAGTGCACTTACTCGGAAAAGTGAGACAGATATTGATGGCGGCGTAGATGATGTAATATTTGTACTTGAGGGTAGCTAGTCCAATAGGAGTAATTTCGGCAACAACCTATGAACCCCGAAGTTAGATCTTGGTTTATCACATGCAAGTATTAAAGCTTACAAAGTTGAATAGCCAGGCGGTGGCTAATGCTAGTTAGCGAAAGATCCCGGTCTAGTTTAAGATAGATGAACCTACCAGTTGACATGGCCGTGATGGGCACTCGATGGCTGAGGGGTGAAATCTCCGCGGCATACAAAAACGTAAGTCCAAGAAACCCAGTAGGGAAGAAAAGGGAGAAAAGAAAGATGAATGCCGCTGCAACTCCCACCGACGCCGTATTGCCCGGCTGCGACGATCCGCCCGCAACAACAGCCATACAAACACCCATCCCCACAGACGAAACCATCATCAACTTGCGACGTCCAAACCTATCCACAGTCAGGACACCGATAGGCGAGCAGATGGTCTGCCACGTAAAGACCGAAGCAGCGATGATCTTTGCGGCCCTGGGCGTTTGGCCAAGGTAGTCCTCGAAGATCTTGGCCTGGTAGAAGGCGAGGGCGTTGATGCCGCTCATTTGTTGGAAGCATTGCGCCGCGCAGGCGAGGCACATGCGGTGCAAGAGGCGCAGTGGGCCGTTGCTGAAGATATCCTTGAGTTTGGCCTCTCCTGCGAGGGCCAAGGAGGTTTCAATTTCGCGGATTGCTTCGCCCACCTCAACGGAATTTGCGTCAGTGTCAGTCAAGTCAGCCAGAACCTCTCTTGCACGATCGACGTGTCCCTTCTTGGTCAGCCAGCGAGGTGATTCCGGGAGCAGCGGTGTAGTAAACATAATAATGACCGAAAACACCCCCGATAGAGCCATGGGGAATCGGAAGGTAACAGAGCCGTGATGAAAGGACATGCCCAGATTCGTCCAGCCTCCAATGGCCAAGCCCATAGAAATGAACAAGCCTTCAAGCATGACCGCCGCACCCCTATGAGCGGCGCCAGAACACTCTGCTTGCCAGTTGGGAGCTGTCGCCGTGATATGTCCGAAACCGTATCCAAAAACCAGTCGACCGACTATGAGCTGCGGCAGTGAGTAGGAGGAGGCCTGAAGCGCTGCACCTATTGTGTTGACCAAGGCGCCGAAAATGATGGTTTTCTTCCTGCCGAGCTTGTCACCTAGCCAGATGCAACTGAGGCAGCCGAAGAGAGAGCCCAGGGTGTACATTGCCACGACGGTTCCCTTTTTAGAATCGCAGTCAGCAAAAGGGTCATAAAACGGAGGAAGACTAAAAGCGTACTTGAAGGGTCGAGTTATGGTCTTTGGTCGCTCCCGTCGTGTGCACGGTGTCGACGGCAGGAAAGGTCTCTACCCACGAGGGAAGACTGAGGAAGCCTCCAGCAATAGAGTTGTTATAGCCAAACCTGTACGTGGAGGCAGAACTAGTCAGCTGTTGCAAACTCACTCGTGAGTGCATTCAGAAGGTTGGTTGACTTACAAGAGATAACACGGCAAAATGACTGCCCAGATCTGGGCGATTTGGAGTTTCCTACCTCGAAACCCAAGGAAACCCATTCTGAAACAGGACAGCAGGTGTTGAATTGACTTGAAGGCGAGTAACTAAAGTATTGCGACAGGGTAAACAGACAATGGAGAGATGATAGTCAAAATCTGGGGATCTGGGGAAATACTCGCCTTTTATCTAGAAAAGGGCCTAATGCAATTTCCGGTAGATTAATTGCAACTTGAATCATCCTCTGCGTAGCCTAGTGTCGTGATTATTACAACGCATCGGCGGTCGTGTTAGTCAAACGGGTCAACCGACGGAAGTTGCTAAGATCGGCTGAGCCGACGGAAGAGCCGATACCTTCGGAACAGCCAACGAGCCACACATCAAGGCAATATAAGCATTCAAAGTTCCGATCCTACCAACTTAAATCAAGGAACATTTCTGCAATAGAAATTGAATTGTTACTTGGAAGTTGGGCAAACTCATCATCTGGATCGCTGCGATGGCTACTCAACGCCTCGCCACCTGGTCGCACAACCTCCGATACTCGGACCTCCCGGAAGGTGTAGTCCGTGCTGCTATTCGAAGCTTCTATAACTGGGCTGGATGCACTATAGCAGGGAGTCAGCATGAAGCTACAAAGATCGCAGTAAGCTCAACACCTGCCAGCTCAACCCATAGATAGCTAACATAGGCTGGCTTGCCCGCAGCACCAAACGCTGTCTCCCTTCTTCGGCCCACCTACAGCGTCTCTCCTCGGCCATCAGGGAGCTTCTCGTTCAGATGCACAGCATGCGGCATTGATCAATGGTATAGCATCGCACGTTCATGACTATGACGACACGCATCTGGACACCATTATCCATCCGACAGGACCAGTTGCGAGCGCTCTTCTTGCTGCTGCAGAGTGGAGAGGGAAAGTCTCAGGGAAGCAGTTCATCACCGCTCTCGTGGCTGGTATAGAAGCCGAATGCAAGGCTGGACTCGCTGTCTGGCCGGAACACTACGATGTTGGCTGGTAAGTGTGCACGCATCTGTAGGCTATTTTACCGACTTACGATCCTCAAGGCATATTACCTCCACCGTCGGTTCTATTGGAGCAGCAGTTGCAGTCTCAAAGATTCTAGGACTATCTCCAACCAAGACTGCCCATGCAACTGGTCTCGCAGCAACGCAAGTCACCGGCCTTCGAGAGATGTTCGGTTCACACTGCAAATCCTTCCACGTCGGCCGCGCTGCTCAGAACGGCCTGCTAGCTGCTGCCATGGCTGAAGGAGGCTACACTAGCAGTCAGAGTGCACTGGAAGCAAAACGTGGCTGGGCTGCAGTCGTCGGCACCAACAAGCCTGATGTGCTTCAAGCCCTGGATTGTTGGCTCGGTACTGAGAATGAGGATGGCTTAGCTGGCCCAAATACCGGTCGTTGGGAGATTCTAAGGAATAGCTTCAAACCTTTCCCGTGCGGGATTGTCATACACCCTGTCATCGACGCTTGCATACAATTGCACGCGGCACTCACGAGGGAGAGACACAGCCCCACGCAGATCGAGTCTGTCACGGCACAAGTCCACCCCCTTGTCCTGGAACTTACCGGGAAGAAGACTCCAAAGGATGGCCTGGAGGCAAAGTTCAGCGTCTACCATAGTGGTGCATGTGGCCTTCTTTTCGGCAGAGCCACGCCGTCAGAGTACGAAGACCATGTTGTACTCGATCCCGCTGTGATTGCCATCCGCGATCGCATCATAGCGAATATCGATCCGAGCATCGCAGCAGACTCGGTAAATGTCAGTGTCGCTCTTAAAAACGGAGAGGTGTTTACAAAGTACGTTGAGCATGCAGTTGGTAGTCGCACAAATCCTCTCAGTGACGCAAAGCTGCAGGAGAAGTTCATTGATGGATGTAAGGGCGTTTCAGTGCGCGACAATGAAGCCGTTAGCCAGAGGTGCTGGGAGCTGGAAGCTGTGGATGATATGCGGGATCTTGTCAAGTCCCTGTAGACTAGTTGCTGCAAGGAGTGAGATAACACAACAGAAATGGAACATCAAGTTACAGCTTCTGACAAAAAGCTAGCATCTATCGATAAAAGCAGAGTATAGTGTCTAGATTGTAATGTCTATTGGTTATCTGCGGTTTGGACATGTGCCTGAGATCCTTTAGCCACCTCACATAACTTGTTCTCCGACTGGACTTTGCGTCCGAAGGCGTCTTGTGATCAAGTTCTCTTGTATTCTACCACGCATAAATCATGTCTCATCAAATGTGACAGTGTCACGCGTGCCCGATGCAGTACAGCATGAATCGAATTGACGCCAGTGCCCGATTTCTCGGTTTGTGCAGCACTACCACTCAATATTAGTCAACAGCACTATGCTCAGGCTAGATATTACTTACAAAGGCCCCATTGGGGCTGTCGGTGAAAACGGTCCCGTGACCACAGCAGCTGGTAGTATATCCCGTGTTGGAAAATTGACGTTGAGCCTTCGGACCCTGAGGGATTGGACCGGGTCTCATGCAGCGAAGGGCTTGGAAGTTGCCGATGCATCCAGTCTCCTATTGTGTTAAAAGAGGAGTTTATTTGTTAACCTTATAGTTGACTTATGAACCTAATACCGCTATGACCTCCTTACAGCCCCGAACCTTCTTTCTAGCCTTCTTCCTCTATAATACCGACATATATGTTATCACGAAACCTTATCCAGCTAAGTCAACCTTTTCTTATGTATCAGCATTTCTTAATGAATCTCAGGGCTATATGTGCCTTACCTGAGTTTTCTCTGC
>JABSSZ010001086.1:0-72581 GCA_013755755.1 Fusarium sp. NRRL 25184
ATCAACCACGTTATATATATATTAATTATTAAAGTAGTTTAAATCACAGGCCATATATAAATTACAAGCAGGCAAGAAGGGGAAATAATCGAGAACATTCCTGTCAATTTCAGTATCTATTTGCCAGTTATCACTGATAACTGGGTGACCTGATCATAATCACCAGGGGCCAGGGGAACGTGGTCCAAGACAACGGACAGCTTCGTTGGCCTCCTCCTGGGTCATGGTATTCGCTCGCGGGTTCCGAGCCACTGGACGCCTCGTTCCAGGTGGCTCCAGATCTTCACCAATCCACTCGAAATCACTCTCGGGAGACGGGGCGTTGTGGCGTAGAGCACGGTCAGGGGACTCACCTCGATCAGATCCCCGACCTCGATCATGTCCACGATCGGGACCATGAAGGGAAGAATGTCTCTCAGCAATGGCTGAGGGATCTCCGGCTTGTAGTCTTCGCGAATCCTGGGTGTTGCCATACCCAGAGGCGCGAGCGTCAGGCTTCAGCTTCCCGCTGGCCTCCGCTGGCCTCTGAGCAGCATGTTCCTCTACACCCTGCATCTTGGTGGTGCCTTGGGTGAGAGTCGACTTTGTGTCGGCGTCATTCTTGTCGACCACGCTTTCTGCGGTGGCTTGCTTCTTCAAGTACTCATCGTACACAGATGAAATCTTGTCCTGCTGTGTTATCAAATCCCTAGCAGAGATCTCCTGCCAGGGCCAGCACGGAACTTCGCATTTGAAGCATTCCCCGTACAGCTGGAAGAAGCGAAGGCATACAAGCCTGTCAACCTCAAACTCGAAAAAAGTCTCACTGATAGATTTGATTCTTCTGGATGCGAGATCTGAACAGACTTTCTCCTCACCAGCGCGCCACTGTTCGGAGACCCTTGGGCTCCAGGCTGGCACAAGCCAAACGAAGAACCGTTTCAGCTCTTGCCGTCGTGACTCCGTCTTCATCGGATCAACAGGCGCATCGGCCTGAGGAAATCGCCCTTCGCTGAAGCGGGATTTCATGTCCGTGTATCGCATGATCTCCGGTATCGTGCGTATCGCTGCGTGTGCGGTGATGCGTGTGACAAGATGAGGCTGAAGTGAGCGAAAGAGAAGCGACCTTCGCTTGTATTGACGGGAGGTGGGGTGAGTGGTTGTAACCAATCAGGTGATGGAGGTAGATTAGGGAGGGGAAAGGGATCAATTGTTACCAGTCTGTCAATCGACGTACGGCGGCAGTGAATAGCAGTGCCACAACCAAGCTACGGATCGATTCTTACCACCACGCTGTCCGAGAACCCGACCTGAACGGACTTAACTAATCCCGATGACCGATAAACTTCTTTTCACTTGCTCCCTCCTGAATCTGAACTCCTCTTCTTCACACGCCCTGACTTCAAGCATCACCCACAACCCTCCGAATAGCGAGCGCTCATCATGTCTGACAATTACCTGGACTTTCGTCCTATAGGTAAACGCCAAGGCAGGTTTCAAGTCGCCGAGCCAGTGAGGATCTCATCCACAGCCTCTCGCCGCTCTCATGTGCGAGCATACCTCGAGTACATGTTCCCAGATCTACGACCCACTCTTGACAAGCGATGGACAGCTGCAACCCGGGCAGTTTGCCGCATATATGTTGCCAAAGGGGCACGCAAGGTTCACACTCCTCTGTTCGACTTTCTCGTGGATCGTGAGGTGTGGGAGGAATTTTGTGAGTTTATCTAGAATCTGGGTTTCATTCACTAACCAAAGTTCAGTCCTCGACGTCAAGTCCAAGACTTCGTCCCAGTATCTAGTGAAGGTCCCGCGATGGCCATTCAGAGTGACACCGCAAATGATGCAAGACACTCAACCCTCCTCACGGCAGTACGCCGAGTATCTGAATAATTGGAAGAGAGAGTTGCGCAAAACAGCCATGAGAGAGACTAAGCAATTCGACATTTGGGCGAACGCTGTTCGATCCAATGACTCCTCATCTATCCCGCAAGTTCCTTTACCAGTCTTGAGCCCAAGTGCCGACATCCCGCCAATAAAGTCAGAAATTCCAAGCTTATTTGATTTGAGTTTAGCCAGAATGCTGCCTGTACCCAACGATGTGGCGGAACCAGTCAGCCCTCCTCCCATCTGTAGATTGACTTTGACAATGCCTAATGTCGAGTTTCATTGCTAACTTTTCCCGGTGCCAAGGCTAATATAGTTTGCGGTGGTGAGCATCCCGTAGGAACATGGCCAGGTGCAAATTGGTGCCTTACCCCGTATCCCCAGTGCGGCACTAAGGTAGGGGCTGAAGAAGCGACTACAAGCCTCGGCCTTCCTACAAGATGTATGCCACATTCGTGGAAGAGGTAAATTCCTCCCGAAATCAAACACCAGTAATAATGCAGAAAAGCCTAATCTCATTGTCATGTCAATTCGTTTCCAAGTCTCTTGCCTTAGCGCAACAACAAGGCTTGCTGAATTATAGATTCTTCATGGGAGAGTTCATTCAGGGGCTGGTTGAGCCAAACGCAGACTTTTGAACAATTCATCCGCTCATGGCTCTAATAAAAGCATTTGACAGCACCAAGAAACTACCGGATGATCTGGGACCTCCTTACTATCTAGGTACTTGGGCAGTTACGATGATGGCTTCGACGACTGCCGTGTACAAGGCCACCCAGGTCAGCTCCTTCCTCAAGGACGGAACATCGACATGACCATAAACAGCGGCCACATCATAGCCAGAATTTCTTCTTCTTCAAGCACACAGACATACAAGCTCAGTTTGCGTTATTCAGTTGACTCACACACACACACATACTGCTATCACGCTCATCACATTTCAAAGTCAAGGTAAGAAACATCCCAACACCGTCGTTGACCAAACTGACGCATTCATCAGTTCCAAGTCATTAAACAAGAACATGGCTTCGACTACTCGTGCATCCCTCAAGCGTACACGAGAAGTATAGAAATTGGCGGAGAAGGAGGGGGGCCCCTCCAAGGTCGATGTAAGTCAACCCCTTATTGGATTGAGTTCCACATGCTAAGTGGGAATAGAACCTCTTCGAGCAGACGTGCGTAAGTGGCATCCTTTCAGCCCAGTCCAAGATCCATGACTAACAGCACTGCCCCATAGCTCGAGATAGAGGCCGAAGAGGCCAGGGCCGCTGAGGCCAAAGCCGCTGACAATGTCGACTCGGAGAACGTAAGTTATTTCTATTTCATTATTTCACTGTAAAGATATTAACGCCCAATAGTGATGAAAGCTATAAAGAGGGTATAAAAGCTTTTCTTTTTAATTATATACTAGCTGATGGCCTGGGGTGTTCTGGAGAGGGGGTTAGGCGGACTAGTCATGTTGAACTCTGATTAATCGAACTACTGTCATCGCTTCGTCGACTGCCCGCTTGAATCCTTAGACTCGTGACTTCTCGGTAGGCCTCGTTAAAAATGCATACGTCCGTGGCATGTACGTGTTCACAACTTCACAACCTATCTTTCCACTGCATACTGGCAAATCATGTAATGAACTCTAACTCCGCATTATGATCGTCGTCGGATGAGCTAGACTCAATCTTGTATTGTAATTCGACATTGTCCGTCCAGAATCTGAAATGAATCTCATGATAAGCTCAATTGTGTTCATGAAGACAATGTTGGTGCTCTTCCAATGAGCAGGTAGTCTATGGGTTTCCTCATCATCCATTTTTGCAGCTGTAATTCTGGGATGCTGGATACACCAGTAGTAAGTTGGTGCTTTCAGATGCAAAGCATTCAGTGCAAGAGGTGAGGTTTATCGGTGAATAATGGGTTGTGGGCTCCGCTAGACACAACCATCTCTGCCCCACTTTCTGCATTCACTACATACCACTCTTCGCTGCTCGCGTGAGGAATCTCTTCATAACAACATCCACACTCCCGCACACGCTCTTTCAACGATACGCAAGAATATTTTCAACACCTGCGCGATCTACACGGTCCATATATCAAAATGGCCAACGACAACGACGAAATGATGAAGACCCAGAATGACGCCAAGAACAAGGCCAAGGCCAACGACAAGCAATTGACGGGTCCTGCTGGGTCCCAGAGTGGGCAGCACAACTCGTCTACTCAAGGTACCCGTATGGACATCATGCCACGCAACAATCTCCGGCATCCAGCGGTGGAGTGTGAGATCTACACACTTGGAATTCGCGCCATCACCCAGTTCACTGACCAGCTGGGGAGGAACCAGCTATGCGTGTCTACTTTTTGCGGCGTCCCTGCCATTTTCTTCAGAGCTGATAATGAATTCCGCCTGTCCCATGTCGATGAAATTGCCGGACAAATGAAGAAAGAGAATCAGTGCCTTTCGGGCATGTTCATGGATAATGGCAATGACGTCTCAGGCGTCGTGGTGATGACGAACCACAACGCATTCAAGAATAAGAATGCCAAGATCAAGACCATGCGGCTGGATGATATGAACGAGGGAAATAAAGGCTGAGTGTACTCCTCAATCCGAGGAACAATCTGCGGTTGCTGTTCACCTTGAAGGTAAGTCTGGTGTCGCTCATCTGTCCTCCGAAGAAGACTAAGATGGAAAGGATTGCCCGACAAAAGACGAAACGTCGCAGATCGAGAGACATGAACATCGGTGGAATTATGGGATTGATAGCTGAATGGAAGGGTTAGCGTCCAGTCCGATTAATTGAACCTTTGTCACCGTCACATTGAATGCCCATTCGAACTCTTAAATGCGTGACATTTTTGAAAAGGAGACAGGGTGCAGGTGAGGGAACTTGTCTGGTTGGGACAGCGGATTAGGGAACCCTTTGAGGCAAATGAGATAACCAAGAAACTCGATGCCATGGTATTGTAGGTCACGGAGCTGGACACTTATCCCACTGAGGCAAGATACCGGCAAGACTTCGTCAACGAGCTACCACCACAGCTAATTTTGACTGGAAGTGCCGAACTTTTCACTTATCTCGTGCAAAAAGCCAAAGATAAAGATGAAGGATGACTTCGCTTCTTGGCATCTGCAATGATAACAATGTCTTGCCACTTCCCAATGAAGTCTGCACCAAGCGTGGGAGCGAGTGCCCAAAGGTTTGGACAAAGTACTGGACAAGAAGCTCATTTATTTTGAGCGCTACCTCAACATACTTCCCCGGTATCTCCTATTAATCTAGAATACAAAGTTTATTTCATCGTATAGCCTTCCGTACATCCTACTGGGACTCATCGTAGTTCGGTCTAACGAGGGTCTCATCATTGGCCCTTGTCTCAATGACAGTCTCATATTCTCCCGATCTGTCTCGGTTCTCAATGATCCAGTCCGTTACAATTCGCGGAGATATTCTTGTCCAGTCCCTGAAAAAATACTCACCGTCATCTCGAAAGAGATCATTGTAGATGCCGAAGATAGGCTCGTCGTCTGGTAGCAAGTTCCCAAAGTCGAGTGTCTCTAACGATCCGTGGATGAAGCCGACTATATTACGTCTTGTCGAAATGTCTAGAAACACAGGCTCATCTGGGTCTGGACTGCTCACAGCTAGCTGTGATAGATAGGCTTTTAACAAGTGAGTGTCTATCTTCCTGGAGGCGGCGATTGAGAGATGCTCTGTCTCCTCTGTAAGCTCTTTTTGGACCGTATCAAAACCTTCGGCTACAAGAGCAGAGGAAATAGCCTTCCATAGCACATGAGACTTGGAGCATTGGAGCCAGTTTGCACGGACTGAGAGGCCTGAGACCCGTACAAACTCAGAATCCGGAGTCTGTGAGAAGTTCATGGACTCTCTGCCAACTCGGTTCCAGAGACCAAGTGCAAGCCACATATTTCCCTTGTCAGATTCATCGCGACTGTAGCCGGTACAGGCTTCCATCACTGCTTGCAGCGTGTCGGCTGGGTCTGACTGCACTAGACTTTCATCGAAGTCGAAGAGCAAGAGACAGCCACCGTATATTACTGAAGATAGCTGGATCTTGACCTGAAGAGCGATATCGTCGCCACTCTCGGACTCTTGTGCGATAAAGTAGGCCAGTCGGTAGTCGTAGGCCAGCCATGGAAGGACGAACAGAAAGAGTGCCAACTCCTGACCCTCCAAGTTCATGGCTAACTGCCCATCTTGTCCAAGGTTGATGATACCATGAGTGTGTAGTCGTTTTGCCATGGTTTGGTACAATGAACTCATGCCCTCTGGTATGAAACATTGAGCCACAGCAGCCGCATCAACCTGAGGAGTAAGTGACGTGACGGCGGCGATGAAACCTCCCATGTTACAACTCCAAACATCTTGTCGACGGAGGACAGGTCCGTCTTCCCACCATTCAACGTTGACGTCTTCTCTCTTTGGTTGATCGACATAAAATGTAGTTGTCGAAGGCCTGTTATCAATGCGGTGGACATATGCCCTCATTTCCTTTCGTTCTTGTAAACTCCACTGCCTCATAAACCACATCGGTTGGGCCGTGGTAAAGTCAAGTTCAGCGCTGGCGGGATCCGATTCAGCGATGACATGGACGTGATCATATACTCGAAGAAGAAAGGGAGAAGAAAAGCCTGGAGGGACACGGAGAACGATGTTCTCTTCGAACTTTCCAAAGAACACTTTCACGATCAGTTCGAGATCATTCGGATCAACAAAAACGCGTTTCCACGAACTGTCCAGATCTAAAATCTGTGCGAGGTAATACGGCTGAGTGTCTATGACAATTTGCTTTCCTTGCAAACTTTCGATTCTGTCAATCGCTCGCCTTTTGAGCTCTGCCTTGGATGAGCAGTAGATGGTCCGAATATCCTCAGGCTCCGGATCCCATGCGGCTCTGTTGACGTGGGTGAAAAGTTGTGGCGATTCGTGCCCATGGTGTTCGACAAGTTTCACAAAAGCTCGATCGACGTCGGTAGATGAGACTGTTAACACTCGTGTGACATTGTCAGGGGCTGCTATGTCAATCGCAGCATGGGTAGTGACCAAGAGCGCCAGGGCACATCCAACGCTCATTCGCGGATCACTTTCGAAGACGACGGTCGTTCGATCAGCGTTCGCTAATGGAGGTTCGGAGTTTGACCAGGAAGCTCTGACATGCTTCAACCATTCACTGTAGTTCATAATACTGAAATCATCTGATTCCAAACCCAAGACTTGACTTACACAAGTAATATTCAACAAGCTGCAGGCGGTACCAGGCTGCACAACCACGAACCGGTGCGAGCCTTCAGGCCGATCAACGGTGGCAAGGATATCATACCACATCTCTGCTGTGTTGGTATTGTTCAGTTCATACTTGTAATGACCAAAGCCTATATCACCAACTGAGTTGGGGGCCACCCAGTCGCTCAGCGTAAGTGAATCCATGTTGCGCTGTTGTGGTTGAGTGGGAATGGTGGCGGGATCACGACGAGCCTGTTCAACAAAACAACGAGGTTGACTTCACCCGAAGCGTTCCTGACCGATATCAAGTTGTCGTCAGAACATGGGAAGGAATTCCACCGTTAGTTGCTTGACAGTGCGTGCTGTGCCATTTTCAAAGGGGGACGAGCGCCCCACTTGTATACCTCTTCACCACAACAACAGCATTCGTACTCAGGCACGCTCCTGCTTTGCTTTTACAACACACCATGAATTTACAACATTCTCAAACAGCAGCGATACTGCGACTTCGGAATGAGCCACAGAAACAACGACATGCCCGAGAGCGAAAACGACCGCAGGGCCACGGACGACAGTGAGCAGCGACCGTGTGCTGCGTCGCAGGGCGGACAGCACGCGTCCACTGCTCAGAGTGCTCAGAACGCCTCTGGAGACGAAATTATCTTCATAAGCTGGAAATTATTGCGCAATTTGGGTATAAGCGAAGAATCCCTTCACAAGTTGCCGCCAGCGATAGGCGAGATCGGCCTAATGCCGGTGACTGTGCTACACAAGCTGACCGGTCGCGAGGTAAAGCCCCCGTTGGCACTATCCTATCCCTACGACGACTACGTGTTTAACTACACCGTTGAAAATAGACGGCAGATACCTCAGCTCTTGGAATTGGCAAAGCAAATTCGCTTTCTTGGAAATTCTTTAAACGGCACGACGGCCATGACATTCGATTCACGCTTCGTTCGCAAGCTGTTTGGCACAGAAGGACCAGAAGGAACAGCCGAGGCTGAAAGGCAATGGAAAGAAGCCTTGTATGCTGCACGCCAAGTGAGCCAGCAGAGTTCGGGGCAAATGCAGGTCGGCGGTCGCCTGCCAGACCACGAACCGGAGTCACAGGACGGCTGTCAAGACCAAGATGCTTCACGAGAGACCGTCGTGGTTGATGGTTTCCTCATGAACAAGAAGAGGGTGGCGATGATTCTCGCTCATGACTCTTAGCCGACCCTGTATGCAGAGACGTAGCGCCCTGTTCAGACGAGTGCCGTCAACAGTCGATGTAGAGTGACTCTGTTGCCAACACCACAGTCTACTTACGTGATGTGACTTCCTACTGTTCTACTCTAATGACGCAATACTACGTGTGGCGCGTTGATATTCCTGAACCTACTTGTCACGACGTGCTTTCACCCATGCTTTCCCACTAATACGCACCCTAAGATGCCTTTGAGGGGACTGCTGTGACAGTTACGCAAACTGTGCTGAATATCCCGGACCGAGTTGTAAGCAGAGATTTCCGCACATTCGTCAGCTTTCTTCGCGATAATGGAAACCGTGTATCGGATTGTAATTCTTGGAGATGGTAGGAGGGGAATAATTGTCGAGCCACTGGGTTTGGCACCGAGCACGAGGAAGAGGGCCGGCCGCACGTTCTACTATCGTCACGTGATGGGCCAGCATGGAGGTGAACGGGAAGGAGGGATAGCCAGGGAATGCCAGCATGTTGTCGTTTACCCTTGAGGACTTTGTAGAAACGCGACTGCCTTTTGTCCCACAGTGAATCTTTTGCGAACCCTCCAACCAATCTCTTGTCACTTTATCAGTTGGTGACATCAAAGTTGAGGATCTTCACCAACCGCTGGTATATCTTGTCTGCCACTCTGATGATACAGGCAACCGAATGACATTAGCGAAAGCCAAGGCTTGTTTTAGCAGCATGGTTCAGCGCGTATTCCGTATTCCGTATCCCGCATGACCCCACAATGTCAATCATGACTCGACGCTAAACCTCTTGTGGCTGAGAGCTTACCAGAGAATTTAGACACCAAACCTCTTCTGGTGCTTTGGAGCGCTCCGCACCTTCCATTGTCCAACCCAACTTGATGGTATATAACCTGAAGGGACGCGACAACATGCGACTTTTCACAATAATGACAGTCAAACCATGAATGCGGATAAAGACTTTGGCCCGCAGCGAGCGGGCGTTTTTGACTTTACAATTCTTTTTGAACAAAGTATTTTGTCTCTCCTTCCGACTGGCCTGTTCATTTTGCTTGTGCCGCTGAGATTCTATGTACTCTGGAACAATGAAAGGGTCACTAAACCTGGACCTTTGTTATGGGCAAAAATGGTAAGCGATCATTTCTCCTTGTTACATGTGCTAATAAATCAGGTCACGATTGCCAGCTATGCATGCCTCCAAACCGCTTTACTTGTCCTCTGGTGCAGACAAAACTCGACAAAAACCGCAATTGCCGAGCCCGTCCTTGGTCTGATCGAATCGCTTACACTTGCCGCTCTATCGTTCCTCGAACACCGAAATACGAGGAAACCATCTAAGTTGATTGGAGCATTCCTTGTCATCACCATCATCCTCGACATTACCCTCCTGCGAACCCTTTGGATACGGTCGATGTGGAGAATTGCAGCTATATTCACTGCCTCATTCGTGATTAAGACGATTCTGTTGATTCTCGAAGAAACACCAAAGAGCCTCCTCGACGAAAAAGAGAAGATACACGAGACCTCGTCGGGAATCGTCAACAGGAGTTTCTTCTGGTGGCTGAACGGGCTCTTTCTGCAAGGCCATCGTACTATCCTTGAGACCAAAGACCTACAGGCGATAGACTCAAAGTTCAATACAGACCATGTATCGGCGCCGTTAGAGAAACAGTGGGAACGAGGTAAGCCACTCTCCGATCTATACCGAACCTTATTGCTATGAATATCTAACTGTTGCAGCCCGCAATAGTAGCCAGCCCAGTCTCTTGAAATCTACTTTTCTCGCATACAAGTGGCAATTCGCTGCCGGTATCATCCCTCGACTCCTTCACAGCGGCTTCAACTTTGCGCAGCCCTTCCTCATCCAATCCGTCATCGTGCTCGTCAGCAAAAAGGAAATGTCGGTTCAAATTTCCAGCGGGCTCATCGGGGCAACAGTCCTCGTCTACTTCGGCCTCGCGATTTCTGGCGCCTGTTACAAACACATGTCTCACCAGTTGGTGACTATGTACAGAGGTGGATTGGTGTCGTTAATCTTTAAGAAGACACTCAAGCTCAAGACCACGTCTATCAAGGATTCCGCGCCCGTTACACTCATGACGGCAGATGTCGAAACAGTCGTTGCGGCTGGAGTTTCAGTCCATGACACGTGGGCAAACATGCTAGAACTTCCCGTGGGGATTTATCTGCTTTATCGCCAAGTTGGGAAGCCAAGTTTGCTTGTACTGGTCCCAACCGTCAGTGAGTACCCTACCCAACGATTGACTACGCTAACAGTCAAGTCACAACCATTGTCAGCGGGGTCATCTCTCCAGCCATGGAGCCAGCGACAGTGAAATGGAATGAAGCTGTTCAGAAGCGAGTTGGCGAAACATCAAGCATGCTCGATCAGATGAAAGGCATCAAAATGATGGGCTTGACAGATTTCTTTCGCAACATGGTACAGGGTCTGAGAGTCAAAGAACTCAAAGTGTCCGCCAAGTTTCGATGGCTGCTCGTCTACTTCAACGCCCTTGGTGAGTGGTTCCATGATTGCGCTGCATCGCTAACTGTACAGCTATGATCTCTGCCCAGTTGACTCCGGTGGTTGTCATCATGTCTGCAATTTACTGGACCAAAGCAGATGAAGGCTTGAGTGTCGCAGAGGCATTCACATCGCTGTCCCTGATCTCTCTTGTGACTCAACCACTTGTCATGATCCTCGTCTCCTTGATGCAAATTGCAGGTGTTGTGGGGGGCTGTGGCAGGATCCAAGCGTTTTTGCTACTGGATGAGCAGGTTGTTGCTAAAGAGACAGTCGATGTTGACGCCGTCACTATACAGGACGCCAACTTTCAGGCGCCCGACGGAAAACCTTTACTCACCGACATCAACCTTCGCATCTCGCCCAGGACACTAAACATGCTTGCGGGCAGGGTAGGCTGCGGAAAATCATCACTCTTGAGAGCGATTATCGGCGAGCTCATACCAGCAGAGGGGACTGTCAAGACCGAGGACTCTCTTGCGTATTGCGACCAGGTACCATGGCTCCGCAACACCACAATTCGAGAAAACATCGTTGGACTGTCGCCGATGGATGACAAGTGGCTGTCGACAGTTCTTCATGCGTGCGCACTGGAAGAGGATCTCCATCAATTGCCCCAAGGACAAGAGACAACTGTTGGTTCTGGTGGAGTGGCTTTGAGTGGAGGCCAAAAACAGCGGGTTTCCCTTGCACGAGCTGTCTATTCGCGAAAGAAGCTAATCGTACTTGACGACGTCTTCAGCAGCCTTGACAAAACGACTGCAGATACAGTCTTCCATCGCCTTCTGGGGGCTGATGGTTTGCTTTGGATGAGTACTGTTGTCTTGGTGGCCAGTAATGGTATGATCTCTCCCGATTTGAAGCTTTTCTAACAGTTTAGTTCACTATCTGCCATTCGCGGACTTTGTTACCGTGATTGAAGGCGGCCGAATCACTCGTAACCAGGTCCCGTACTCTCAACTCGAAGCCTCCGAAACTCTAAACACTATCGCACCAATCGAAACTCAGCAGCCTACAAAAAGGGATATACTCAAGATTTCTCCGAAGAAGGAAATTGACTTGGCTCGGAAGACTGGAGATACAGATTGCTACAAGATATATGTTAGGTCAATGGGTTGGAAAGTCATTAGCGTTATCTTTCCAGCTTCAGTTATTGGAGCAGTACTTGAAGCCATGCCTCGTGAGTACTGATCTCGTGGTTTAGACGAAGCTAACGAAACAGAAATTTGGTTACGAATCTGGACGGAAAAAGGTAAAGGCTCGAAGGATGCTCATTACGCAGGAGGATATATCGGGCTAGTCGTTGCTTCAATGGTCCTGGCACTCCTAAACATCGAGTAAGTGAGTCACCTATGGATGGACCTTGCTGATTATTAGTTACTTCCTCATTGTTGGCGTCGAAAAGTCATCAAACAATCTCCACGAACAGCTCTTGAACTCCGTCTGCAGGTGCGTACGCCGTTTGCGCTGGACTGGTCAGAGTTATCGAGGTGTCCGTATTTAACTTGGTTTCGACAGAGCCCCTTTGCATTTCTTTACATCAACAGAAAATGGTAGCATACTGAACCGGTAGGTCAAGGCCCGGTTCCAAAGTCTTTACTGATTCGAGTAGCTTCAGTCAGGATATGACACTCATCGATATGTCTCTTCCGCTGGCGTTTTATCTGACACTCGATTGTAAGCACTTCCTCACTACGAGACTCCGCTAACTCTACCAGTGACCTTGCGATGCCTGGTTCAGGTTGGTGTGGTGGCATCGGGAGCGAGTTACTTTGGCGCATTTCTCCCCATTTCATTCTTGGCTCTGTATCTCATCCAGAAGTATTACCTACGCACCTCCCGACAGATGCGACTACTGGATCTGGAAGCCAAGACACCACTCTACACACAATTCACGGAGATTACAGCTGGGCTCGCCACCATTCGCTCTTTCGGATGGACAGACGAGTTTCTCGATGAAAGCTTCCGCATGCTGAATACATCGCAAAAGCCCTTCTACCTGATGTTTTGTATTCAGAGATGGTTGGAACTGGTACTCGACCTCTTCGTCGCTGGGATGGCCATCCTCCTGGTCACGATTGCCCTACGGATTCCCGGCACCACTAGCGAGGGCGCAATTGGGCTCGCCATGGTCAACCTACTAGGGCTGAATCTGACATTGACAACAGTCATTGATCAATGGACGACTCTGGAGACGTCACTTGGTGCTATTGCCCGGCTGAAGTCGTTCATCAACAACACCCCAAACGAGAATAAGCAGGATGAAACCGAAGTGCCAGACAACTGGCCAGGGGGTAGAATCGTATTCGATGGCGTAACTGCGTCATACAGGTACGCAAGAGTCTCTCCTGGGAGTTCCGACTAACAACCTAGTGATGAATCGCAACCTGTACTTCGTGATGTTTCTCTTACTGTTGAAGCTGGGCAACAGGTTTGCGTATGTGGACGTACTGGAAGGTAATGGCCAAACCCGATTGATGATTCAGTGAACTGGCTGACATCTCAGTGGCAAATCATCTTTGATCCTTTCAATTCTACGTTTACTCGAGCTACAATCAGGAAGGATTCATATCGACGGCAAAGACCTAGCATTATTACCACGTCAACACATCCGATCCCAGATAACAACCATCCCCCAAGATCCTGTGAGCCTTTCAGGCACAGTCCGGCAGAATCTCGACCCCGAGGCCCTCATCCAAGCTGATCAAATCCTTATTGAAGCTCTAAAAAAGACTACCCTGTGGGCAACTATTGATACACGTGGTGGACTTGATGCTGATCTCAGTGAGCTTGGCTTTTCGGTCGGACAACGTCAGTTGTTTTGTCTCGCACGAGCCTTACTCTCACATTCAAAGATTGTTCTTCTTGATGAACCTACAAGCAGTGTTGATAGCGCTACCGACAAAGACGTACGGCATATCATTCGAGAGGTTATGCAAGATCGAACCGTCATTGAAGTCACGCATCGTCTCGATTATGTGACCGACTTTGATCTCGCCATTGTTATGAAGGATGGCCGAATCATCGAGATTGGTGACCCAAGAGAGTTACTCGTCCAGAGCTCAGCTTTAAAGGCCCTGCGGGGATGATAACACTCTACTCATCATGCATATCAATGTTCTTATACAAATCTCATCTCATCTATTGTACATTAAATCTATTAAACTTTTGTCTATCCTTATTCCGGTCTAATCGCTCTTTGAAGGCCACTTTATCCTTCGCTCTGCCCTCACATATAGGTTGTTCGGTCGGATCAATTGGAACATTGGGTCATATTCAACAGGACCATCTTGTGCGAGACTGAACTTGTATCGGTACACCAACTTGGGCAAGAAGACCTTGACTTCTTGCAGAGCAAAGTTGAATCCAACGCACATTCGAGGTCCAGTTGCGAAAGGAATGTACGAAGCATTGGGGCGATTCTTGACGCGATCTGTGTCCCATCGATCAGGATCAAACAGAGCTGGGTTGTCCCAAATCTTGGTGTTGTTGTGAATGTGGTGAAGTGCGGGAATGACAATAGAGTCCTTGGGAAGCTTATACCCGCCAGGGAGAATCATGTCGACAGATGCTGTTCGTGCAGGTTGGTATGAAGGGTTGTGTCGTCGTTGTGTCTCCTTGATGTATTTGTCAAGGAAGGTAAGTTTGTTGGTCAGGTCAGCAGTGATCTGGGTGTTCTCATCGAAGCCATTGTTGACCATCTCTTGGAGAAGTCTTTCTTGCATGCCGGGGTAGGCGACGAGACCGTAGAGCAGCCATGAAAGAAGAGAACTGGTTGTTGTGAAACCGGCACCGGTGGCAACAACCAGAGGCTCCATGATTCGCTCTCGCGGAAGCTTGTTGCCCTTGCTATCGCTAGCACGAAGAACATAATCGACCATGTTTTCGGCTTGAACGGCAGCATCCTGCAGCTCCAAGTCTCCCTCGCCCTTTGTAGCGTTTTCAACAGACTCCTTCATCATCAACTCCATGTGAGCACGAGCGTCACGAAGACGTTGTGGATCACCGAATGGGAGATTCTTATACCAGCTGCCCATGGAAGTGATCTTCTTGTTGAGTTCCAGAGATTGCGCAATTCTCATCACCATCGCATGAGGTCGTGCATCAGGAGAGGTAAAGTGTTGGAAGTCCATGCCAAGCACCAACTTGCCGACAGCCTGAGATCCAAGCTTCAACATGTAGGGGTACACATTCCAAGCCTCATCGCGCTCATCAAGTTCGTCAAAAACCTTGAACGCGTCCTCAACAGTCTTTTGCATGGTAGGGGCGTAATGTCGCACAGCCTTGGGACCAAGAGCTGGAGGCAGAAACTTGTGCACCTCTTTCCACTCTTCTGTATCAGTGTCACCAAGGAAAACACCAGCCTCCTTGTTCTTGATGGGAAACAGAGGGTGACCTTCAATGATGCGTTTGGAGAAAAAGTCTGTCTCGCCGAAAACAATGTTGGCCAGCTTGGGATCATTTGTGTGATAAATGGTGCTGCCCATGTTGGTGGTCTTGAAGAGAGGACCATATTTTTCGAATAACCGTTGATGGTTACCGAGATGGTCAGGGTACACTTCAAAATAGTTGCCTACAAGAGGCAGACCTTTTGGGCCTGGAACCTCCCGAACAGCCTTTCCATCGATTGTGATGGAAATGTCATCAGCGGCGAGGACGTCTGCAACGGTTGTCAAAGCATCGGAGTCGGTGACAAAACCAATGCCTAAAAATTAGCGACATCATTTCAGCCAATGAATCGACTTACCTGATGGGTCAACAATCGCAAAATGCGACGCCACCAAATGTTGAAGACCTTGCTCGTCTAACGACGTAGGGATCTCAATTTCTTGGGCAGTTGAAGGGTGTTCACCCATAAGATGGAAGCGTTTAGTAGCCATGATGAATGCTGAGAATTTTCTAACAAATGACAGGCTGCTACGGAGTGTCTGTCTATATAGACCACCGACGTTAAATGAGCCGAGGCTCAGAGCCTCAATGTCGAGTGGATCCACAAACCTTGCAATCTGTCGGTAGATATGGATAGGGGTGAAGAATTTGACGCTTGGACGGGATGATTCGGTGGCGCATAAAATCTCCGCTGTACGCTGGCAAGCTGGTCACTGGTGAGTACTTAGGTTTCGGCGTGGCGTGCACTATTGGACGGGTATCGTTGATTTGACTAATTTAGCTTATTCGTATGGAAATAACGCATTTGAGTTATGGCAACTTTTATTGGACTACTCCGTATCTTGGAGTCTCATCGTGTCTTTACAATCAACGCATGAACAACAAATCCGACGGCATTTACGTTGAAACCGAATTCCGTGCCTCGGTCAATGCAACCTTTGATCCATGTTTTATCGGGTTTATATCCTTTAGAAGTTGGTGAAATCATGAAACGGAGCAAGCACGGTCTCTCGGCCGTTCCGGACCCACAGTCGGCCGAGAAAAGACCTTGGAGCCTCGGCTTGACCTGATGAGGAAATGAACTGGCCAATCCTTGAGGTGGTATTTGATTGCATTCATATAACGTGCTTGCGCTCCGTAATTGTTTTTCTGTACGGTTAAAGAAAATGGCTTCGTTTACTGCTAAGGAAGTGGCGGCTCACAACACTCGTGATGATTGTTGGACAATCATTAACGGAAAAGGTATGTTTTTTTTGTTTTGGCGGTGAGATTTTTCTGACGGTTTAGTTTATGATGTTACGGAATACATTGAGGACCATCCCGGTGGTGCGGATGTCCTGATTGAAGTCGCTGGCAAAGACTCAACGGTGGAATTTGACAATGCAGGTCATTCTGAAGATGCGTTTGAGATTATGGAGGAGTATCTCATTGGGACATACAGTGGTGCACCTGTACGAGGCGCGCCTAAAGCTGTGACGCTCAAAAAGGCGGCGACAAAGGCTGTTGCTGGGAATAGCTTCACTTCAACGGCACTCACAGCTACCGCTGCTATTTCTGTCGGCGCTGTTGTACTTCAAGCATATCGATTGAATCCCGAGATGTTGAACTCCTTACCCAAGCTCAAGACCAGCAGCTCAGGACCTGGTTTCCTTGAAGGCTTCTTGATCGCTTCAGCGCTCTTCACCGTCGCTGGTACAGTCACCGCCAAGAAACTCTCAAAGCATCTTCACTTCGAAGAGGGCGGCTTCATGAGCTACGCTCCTCACAAGAAGGTGCCAAAGGTCACAAAAGTCAATCCCCTCATTCAACGAGGCTGGCTCGACCCGACAACATACCATGCCCTTCCTCTAACCGAGAAGGAATTAATCGCCCCCAACGTCTACCGTCTTGTCTTCAGCCTACCAACACCTACAACAGTCCTCGGTCTCCCAACAGGCCAACATCTGTCCATCAAAGCTGAAATAGACGGCAAGACAATCAATCGCTCATACACTCCCATCTCCAACAACAACGATCTCGGCAAGCTGGAGCTCGTTATCAAATGCTATCCCGACGGTCTTTTAACAGGAAAATACCTCGCCAACCTCTCCCTCGGCGATGAAGTATCCTTCCGCGGTCCCAAAGGTGCAATGCGCTACAAGAACGGTCTCTGCAAACGAATAGGCATGCTCGCCGGCGGAACAGGAATAACACCCATGTTCCAAATAATCCGCGCCATCTGCGAAGACGATCGCGACTTGACACAAGTAAGCCTCATCTACGCAAACCGCTCAGAACAAGACATTCTTCTACGCAGCGAACTTGAAACCTTTGCGCGTCGATACCCACAGAATTTCCGCCTGTACTACGTTGTTGAAAACGCACCGGAAAATTGGGCTTTTGGCACGGGGTACGCTACACAAGAGCTCATGCAGGAAAAGTTCCCCGCGCCAAGCGCAGACTCCAAGATCATGCTGTGTGGCCCGCCGGGGATGGTAAAGGCGGCAAAGACGTCGCTTGGCAACCTTGGCTTTGAGCAGCCCGGCGCTTCTGCCAAGATGAGCGACCACATCTTTTGCTTCTAGACTCTCTTAGATAATTTTAATGACACTGCTTATTCCTCCGCGTGCGCACACCCCCATGTCGTAGGATCAGCACCCATCAAACCTTGTCTTATGCTTATGAGCTTATTTTGTGGCCGTCCCAACGCCCGCAAATCTCACGACCTGCCGTTTTGAGTAACTCACTGCATATTCCGCGTAACCAGGATTAAATGTCGACATCGTGGCTGCGCCGTATCTCTGTATTATAAGTTGCACGTAAATCTCCTGTATGTTCTGTTCAGCAGCAATGGCGGACACTAAAAAAACTCAGGCCTTTGATGGCTTGAGACACGATGACATCAGTGATGAAAGACCTGATAATGGGAGTACCATTGATGCGCAGAACTTTGCGTACAGTGAGGATCGAAAGATTGGTATCACAGGCGCTGTGTTTTTGATCCTGAATAAGATGATTGGAACAGGAAGTAAGGTTTTCCCTCTCCTGAATGACCACGCTGACCTTTAGTCTTTTCTACACCGTCGAGTATCTTTGCAGCTACTGGCTCTGTCGGCATCTCCCTTATGCTATGGGTGATCGGCGGCTTTCTCACCTTCTGCGGTCTAAGCGTGTTTCTCGAATTCGGCTTAGCTATTCCACGATCTGGTGGTGAGAAGAATTATCTTGAGCGCGTTTATCGCCGTCCTCGATATCTGGCAACTTGCGTTCTTGCATCGCAGATGATTCTTCTTGGCTTCTCATCCGGTAACTCTCTTGCATTCGGACGCTACATCCTCTTTGCGTCTGGGCGAGAAACTCCTGATGGCTGGGAAGCTCGCGGCATTGCAGTAACATGCGTGACCTTTTCCGTCCTGATGCACAGCGTTACTCCAAAGTGGGGTATTCGTCTCTTCAACGTCCTCGGTGTCTTCAAAGTCGTCATTCTCCTCTTCATCGTCTTTTCGGGCTTCGCCGCACTCGCAGGTCATCGTCGCGTGCCCAACCCCCGTAACTTCGACAACGCGTTCAGAATTGAAGATGGAGACGGCTACGGCGGCGGCGGCGCATACGCTTACTCCAATGCTCTTCTCAATATCATCTACAGCTACAAAGGCTGGGAGAACGCAAACTACGTTGTCAGCGAACTCAAGCATCCCAAAAAGACTCTCGCCATCGCCGCGCCTATTGCGATCGGCGGCGTGACGATTCTGTACGTCCTCGCCAACGTAGCGTACTTTGCCGCCATTCCGAAGTCAGACCTCGCCAAGTCCGAAGTCATCGTCGCTGGTCTCTTTTTCCGAAACATTTTCGGTGAGAGTGCTGCTGCGCGCAGTCTTCCTGCTTTTGTGGCGCTGAGTAATCTTGGCAATGTCCTTGCTGTTTCGTTTGCGCATGCGAGATTGAATCAGGAGCTGGCGAAGGAGGGGATGTTGCCGTTTAGTCGGTTCTGGGCGTCGAACAAGCCATTTAATGCACCGGCTTCTGCGGTAAGTTCTTACGAGTCGTTGGTGATACGTGGCTGATTGTGTAGCTTTTTCTTCATTGGATTGTTACCGTTGTTGTGCTTCTTGCGCCTCCTGCTGGACCAGCGTACAACTTTATCGTCAACCTGTAAGTCACCCTCCTCCACGCTTTATCTACAGTGCTAACAGCTTAGGTACACATACCCCGGCTCCTGGATCAACGGCTTCGTCACAGCCGGCTTGATATATCTGCACTACAAAAAGTCCGAGAATTGGTCATCGCCGTGGCACACATATCTCCCCATCTCAGTAGTCTACCTTCTCGCCAACATCTTCCTCGCCATTGTGCCCTTCATCCCACCGGATGGTGACTGGAACGCAGATGGATACCCGTACTACGTCTTCCCTGTTGTTGGTGTTGGTGTTTTGATCCTTGGTGGTGTCTACTGGAGCTTCTGGACAAAGATACTTCCGAGGATTGGAGGATACAAGGTTGTTGCGGATAGGACCTTTGATGATAGCGGCAATGAGACTGTTAGGTACCGAAAGGTTCCTGTCAAGAAGGACTAGTGAGTGTGGCTGAGAGCTTATGTCACTGCAGATAACTTAGGGGCTTGGGGATGTTTTGAAAGACGGTGATGGATGTTTCTAAGTGTTGTGAGGTGGGGAAGTTTTGATGATCATAGGACATCCTGTCTTATGATAACGGACAACGCTAGGGTGTTTATAACAACTTTTAATTTACTTATCAAATGGCCGCCAAACAAGGTTTTTCGATATGCTGCTATATATACTTCTATAAACATTCTGCCATGCCACCAAGTATCTCATAAAGTGCCCAGGCTCCTGGGTCCGGCACCTGCTGCTCACTAGCCTCACCAACATATAAAGCCCTTCCGAGCTTCGGTCTCAGAAATCGTGTAGCCTCTGCCTTCTCCTTCGCCTTCACAACCCCAGCTTCAAAACTCTTTGTCTTCACAAACTCATCCGAAAACGGCAAGAGAACATCCATCACGGTGCGGTCTCCCTCTCTTGCTGTCGTGCAAGTCTTGAGAGATTCCACAGCAACATGAAGGGCTTCGGCATAAATCTCAGCAGTTATTGACTTAGCTCCTTTCTGGTCTGCGAGTTGACGCTTGAGGGCATTGTTGAGTGCTGTGAGGAGAATGCCAAAGATGGCGCCTAGGGTTCCGCCCATGTCGTCAACTGTGTCGGTGATTGCTTCGAGGAACGACACGACAGACCCTGGGGCAGCGACTCCCTCGTCAAGTTTTCGAATGACTGACTCGCAGAGCCCTTTCACTGCTTCGCCGCAGTCTCCGTCGCCCATCATCATGTCCCACTCGGTGAGCTTTGGCTCAGAGAGGATAGCCTTCTCACAAGCTGACCTGATGCACCTCTCGAGCAAAACAGGATCCATTGAGTCGTACTGTTTGGCGGTGGCAATAGGCTTTTCTCCATTTGTATGACCATTCACCTGTCCTTCTCTTTTTGGGATAAGATTCTCTGACGGCCTGACAAGGTTCGGCCATGAAACGGCCGTTGTAGGTCGATCAAAAAGTTCAAGTAATGTTGCTGTTGTCGACTGGCAAAGACTTGCAGCAGCTGATATGTTACACAGTGATATTGAGAAGCCCGGGGCATTCAAGGAGGTCTCGAAAGATCCTGACAGACACCTAACCGGCTTGATGGACCAGGCTGAAGCAAGCTGTTGCTGTACCTCGTCAACTAACGCACCAAGTTCCAGATTCGAAAGGCCACCGTAGTTATTGACCAGAAGCAAAACCTCATCGTCTTGAGCGAACTTGCAGAATCCTCGTTCTGGGTCGCTGCTGTTACATAGCAAATCCAAACAAGACTTCATGACGTTTTCGACGGTTGGGAAAGGAGAGACGAGGAGTTGGCCAGGTTCATTGTGGATTCCGGCTCCGATAACGCAGACATCATCGGCGATTTTCTGGTATTGCCGGCCCGGGACGTGGCAGTGGTCAAGTGAAGATCCGATTGAGACGGTGTTGTCGTTGACAGCTCGGCCTAGGTTTACGCACTGCTCAAACGACCAGCCCTCAGCGGCGGCAGCACAGAGAATTTTCATCGCTATGGCCCATATTAGTACAAGGAGCCTCAGATTTCTCTCATTGGGAGCTACTTACTGAATACATGACCAGGCATGCCTCTTCGTCCTACGCGCGCCGATCTGCTCCTCCCAATGGAAACATCATCAGTTGCTGGAAGAACCAGATAATCTTCCCCCGACCCTGCAGCCTTTGCTTTTTCAGCAGCAAGGCCAAAGTGTAGTCGGTCACCAGTATAATTCGTAATGAGAAAAATGGTTCCCTTGGTAGACGGTGCCAGCTTCTTGGCAGCCAGGATCTGTTTGGTGCTCGGTGAGGCGAAGATGTCACCACATGCTACCGCTGAGAGGAGACCTTCCCCGACGAAGCCGCTCCATGAAGGTTCATGGCCTGAACCGCCACCGCTGATGATGGCGACTTTTGAGGAGTCGTGGTGCAGGTTAGCTACAACACGTTCGGGCTCGTTGAGGATGAGATGGGGGTTTGCTGTCACAAGAGACCTCAACGCTCGGGGGACAAGAGAGTTTGCAGCGGCCTCTGAGAAATAGTGTTTGGTTGACATGATGAAAAACTAGGATCAGGCCAACGCTCGTGAAGAAAGTGTCGCCAACGTGATTGAATCATGATGAATATGTATTTTAACCTTGTGTCTACTAATATATAACAGTGTCACACTTAGGTGCTAATACAAAAAGCTCCTACCTCGTCACGAACCATTCTCTCGTCGGCTTACCTCTTTCGACTTTTTCTTAAAGTTTTACAACGCGCAGTGATATTATCTGCAGGGTAACACATTGAAACATGACCGCGAGACGGAACTTGCCAAGCTCGCAGACTAGCAAGGTTCCCCGCAGTTAGCAGCCAACCCAGGTTGGGGTGGGACACCCACTCGAAGTGATAAAAATATTCTGGCAAACTCAGTATAGTTTAGTGGCTCTTTGGCCAGTTTATTTTGACACCTTGGCTTAATGCTGAGAGTATCTTGACTCGGGTCGCTTTGGCTAAACACCGGCAATGGAGATTCCCATGTCGGCAAATCGTATGCTTTAGTCCCATTCTGCCAACCTTCGTCTCGCGTCACTCCATGCTACACTATTTCCAATGGACCGAGACGAAGACGATCAAACGCGGTTGAGGAAGAGACCTCGCAAGTCCCGTAGCCGAGGGTTGCGTACGAGAACTGGATGGTTAGTGCTTATCTCTTCATGTGTGATTGCATGATATGATCATCGAGGTCTAATAGTTACAGTTTGACGTGTCGCAAGCGGCACAAGAAATGCGATGGTGAGAGTGACCTTTCATGTTGCCTCCTACAATACCCGCTAATGGCCCATTATTGACGTATGCCAGAGAGGCGTCCAGTCTGCGGATCCTGTACGATCAGATCTCGCGACTGTGTCTATCCCGAAACGCAGTCTTCGGTGACAAGCATTGACGAGTCCGAAACACAACCAGGGGACCAATTATTCCTCGGTGACCAAGACTCTCCACCAGCACTTAATCTACCAGACTCACACAGCAGCCTCGCCACTGACCCTAGCCCCAACATACAGCCGTCCCTGTCCGCAAACGACGTGTCACTCCTCGGCGTGGCCCCTCAGCCGCTACCTACCTCTAGCTGGTCACCAGACTCAGCCTTCTGGACTGCCGACTTTGCTTCGACCCGATGGCTTGGCCTTCTCGCCAATGACGCTGCGCAAGCAGATAGCGGCTTCTCACTTGCGCCGACTCCAGCCTTGAGAGAAGGTGAAGAGAGACCTCCAGACATTGGAAGCCTTCAAGCACGTCTATCGCAAGTTGCTCAGGTTGAGCCTACCAGTTGGAAAGCTGGAGTGAGCCCGGCAACTTTGTCGCCGCATGAAGCTGTTCTACTTCGCCACTTTGCGGAGAAGTGTGCTTTATGGCTGGACCTCTTTCATCCCCAGAGACTGTTCTCTACATATGTTATCAGACTGGCACTGAAAGACTCAGGACTTCTTCATGCCATTCTTGCCCTCGCTGCACGTCATCGCTCCAAGCTACCCAGTTCAAGCAACCATACCGTAACGGATAACGAGTCGATCCGGCATTACTACGAGACACTCCACTACGTACAAGAAGCACTCGCCTACACAAGCTACACCAACTCGGAAGAGCTTCTAGCCACTGCCATTGTTATCTCATCTTACGAAATGCTCGATGAATCAGATGGACGGGGAAACTGGCAGAGACACCTGAAGGGCGTCTTCTGGATACAGAGATCTCAAGACGTAAATGGAGGTTCTGGTGGTCTTCGCCAGGCTGTGTGGTGGGCTTGGCTCCGTCAGGATATCTGGGCTGCGTTCCGAGAAAAGAGGCCGTGTCTGAGTTTCTGGGTCCCAGTTCAAGATCTCAGTGAACTTGACCAACATGACCTGGCAGAGAGAGCCATATATCTCCTCTCCCAGGCGGTAAATTACTATGCACATTCTCACGCTGCGGTATCCGGCTCAACACCAAATCGTCTAGCGCCAGTCGACTTGGGTCGTGCCAGAGTTGACATTTTGAACAAGATAGAAGAGCTCAAGTCTCACCTCGGCGACCAATACCAGCCCCTTCCATCGCCCTCTGATACCACCGAGATCTTCAAAGGCATTTGGATACACCCTCCAGAATTTGGGGCCGCGCTGCAAGCACTCGCCTTTGCCCAGATATTAATAGCACTTCACAGTCCGATACCAGCTGGATTTAATGGGTATCTAAAAATGCAAAAGACGCTTACGCGGTCTGTAGACACCATATGCGGGATAGCTATGGACTTAAAGGATGAAGCCTGCCAGATTGTATCAGCGCAGTGCCTTTACGGTGCCGGTCTTTGTTTGCAGGATGCTGATAAGCGTGAAAAGGTTATCTCTCTGATTGAAGCGTGTGAGGCTAGAGTGAACTGGGTTCCTATGAAGATGTGGAGAGACGATCTGAGGACGGAATGGGCCAAGGCAGATCAAGAAGGAAGCCAGGAAGCTTTCTGAGAACACAAGACTGAGCCAGCAAAGCTACCTTGATAATTTACGATAATGAACTACGGTATGATTTGATCTAAGCCTTCCCCGTAGATCCGCAAACATCCATTTGCCACTCTGTCAGCTTCTGAGCTTTCTCCACGCCCTCTTCCATCAATGTCGTCAAGTTGAGCTTCGACGCTTGCTCCTTCATGTGAACGAGGTAGTCATCCAAGACGAGCTTGTTTACGTTGACCTTGGAAACACCGCCTTTGATACAGGCCTTCATTATATCCTCTGGAAAATCGTTGGTACCATGGAGGACAACTCTTACGCGTCCATTCACTCTTGATCGTATCATCTCCAGCCTGAGAACTTGGTCAGATTTGTTAGAGTAGGATGTGTAAGGGTTACTTACCGATCAAACTCGAGAACGGGACCTCGCTTGCCATATTCTCCATGGACGTTGCCAAACGCAGGAGCAAGAAAATCAATGCCCGTCGCAATGAAATCCTCAACCTGCTCCGCAGTCGTCAAAGCCCCCTCCAAATCAGCTGTATCCGCAATACCATCCTCACCCCCCTCAATCCTCCCCGGTTCAGCTTCCGTAGCAATCCCACGCGCATGGCAGTACTCCACGAGCTCCTTGGTCTTGGCCAGGTTCTCCTCCATCTCGTAATGGCTCATGTCAACCATGATACTATCAAATGGGAGAGAATCAGCGGCATGTCGAATAATTGCCTCGTCCTGTGCATGATCTAAGTGAATTGCGATAGGGACTGAAGCATTGCGCGCTGCGTGTGCTGCTGCGTGGATGAGAAGTCCGGAAGAAAAGGTAATGGCCCAAGGGAAGACTTGGATGATAAGAGGACTGCGTTTGGCCTCGGCGGCTCGTACAAAAGCCAGAATGTGTTCGATGTTGTAAGCTATTGGTGCAACGACTCCATAGCCTCCATCCTCAGCTGCCTTGAGGATCTGGCAGGTCTTGTTGTTTTTCGGTTCCCAAGTGGAAGTCATTTTTGTGATGTTTGGCTGCTAAATTGGAAGCAATATCTGCTTCTATACTAACTGAAGTATAAGCTAGATTGTTCCCTGGTCAGGCTGTGCTTACCCATGACTCCCTGCCATTAATCCTTGCACTAACCCCAAAAGTGTCTCCGCACATTCGCGCCTCGAGGTAATTCTGCAACCGAGACTAACCCAACTCGAGCTAGCTTTACTCGTTTGAACCTTGTCGACTTTAGCAGCTTGACCTCGAAGCGCAGTACCTGCATTGCAACCCATGATTCGCTTCGGGGCGCATCGACGGAACAGGCATTGGAAGAACATAAAGTTCAACAGAGGCAGAGACCAAATTTATTTGGCTATCGCCATTGAGTTTTGAGATTTGGATCAAGTTCCTACAATTTCTTCTTTACTACGCTGCTGACATACAATGCCATCCGGACTTCGTATAGTCATTGGTGGGGATGACGCCGGCTTCCCCTACAAGTCCATCATCGCCCAACAACTTCTCACTGACCCCCGTGTTTTGTCAGTCATCGACGCTGGTCCTTCATCAGAAGAGGACAAAACTGCATACTCACACTTTGCCATCGCCGCTGCTGAGAAAGTGGCAAAGGGTGAAGCTGACAGAGCTTTGTTGATCTGCGGTACTGGACTTGGTGTTGCCATCGCCGCCAACAAAGTTCGTGGTATCAGGGCTGTAACAGCGCATGATAGCTTCTCTGTTGAGCGTTCAATCTTGAGTAATAATGCTCAGGTTTTGTGTTTGGGACAGCGTGTTGTTGGGATTGAGCTAGCTAAGAGGCTGGTGAAGGAATGGCTGGGGTACGAATTTGATCCCGTGAGTACCTCTATGCTGTTATTCTAGCGAGTGTGTTGTTAACTTAGTCCTAGAACTCGTCATCTGCTGCCAAGGTGAAGATTATTGAGGATTACGACAGCCAACAAGTTAGAACAGCGCCAGTAGCAGCTGCATAGGGATTGGAAGATTGTAATAGACAACAAATATGACATTTATTAATTTCTAGTAAGGGACTTCTACAGGCTTCTTCCACTTCTTGGTTCTTAGTAAGAAATCAAATAAAGTGCATAATATTTTGTATATCTTGGAAGCTTTGACATAAAGTTTCATGTCGTTATGCTCTTGCGTATTAAGTTTGTGTAAGCCCTACCGATATCTACATCCAGCTGGGAGGGACGTGGCAGAAAGAACGCCATATTTTTAAAACATGATAAGGCAGTATAAACATTTACCTTCAAACAAGCTACCCTTCACGTTTAACATCCTTTGTTGGATATTTCAGCCCCATTCTCGTGAGTAGTGAAGGTAAGCACCCTGTACCAGTCTCAACTGCAAGGAACGAAGTATAGCATTGAAGTTCTTTCATGATGCAAACGATTCCATTCAAGATGAAAGATTGTCTATCCTAAGTCTTTCCATTACCAAGCGCCAACAATACCCGCAATCGGGATATCAATTCCCGTTGTGTAAGTCGCTGTCTCGCTCAGCAGGTATACATATGCACCTCCAAGCTCCTGCGGTAGCGCCAGACGAGGCATACCACCGTAATACTTCATCTTAGTATCCCAATCAGGCGCCGTCTCGACATAATACGTCAGAGCAGTCTTGACGAAACCAGGTGAAATGCTGTTCACTCGAATGCCGTACTGCGACCATTCCATCGCAAGTGTATGCGTCATGTTTCGCACTGCACCCTTTGTTGCGCCGTATGGAGCTGATGGGGCAGCCTATCCAAAGTTAGTGGGGAGAAGTCTTACAAGGAAGTTTGGGAGGATACTGACTCTGTTTGGGCGGTAGGATGTCATACTGGCTGTAAACACGATGCTGCCCTTGCAGCCAAGCTTGATGAATGCGCGCGCAGCAGCCGTTGCACAATTCCAGGCCCCAAACACATTTAGCCGGAACAGCTTCTCAACTTGCTCGGCTGTAAAATCCAAGGCCGGTTGATGCTTGGTGGCGCCAGCGTTGGCAACCATCCCATCGAAGCGGCCCTTGTCAGCGATGATGGCATCTATCGCAGAAGTCACGCTCTCTTCGTTCGTCACATCACACTTCTGGAAACCTAATCTTCCTGGGAAGCGTTTAAGCAGAGCTTCAAAGGGCTCTGAAGGTTCAGTAACGTCGAGGCTGTAGACGAAGGCAGCGTCGTTTACAAGACAGACTTCGGCGATGCCCAGGCCAATACCCTGATTGGCACCAGTGACTTTTATTATTAGCTTGGTCATTTTTTTGCCGTCTTTTGACTCGAAATTACATACTGGCAATGACCTTGTCTTGTAAGGTGACCTTGTAGTCATGGTTGGGGCCGGGCATGGTGCTCAGAGGCCCATGTCCATTGGCGGCGCCGTTTGTACCGTTGGAGGTACCGTTTGTGCTTTGGGGTCCACTTGTCATTGTGTTGTGAATTGGTTTTTTTTTATAAAAATTTTTTTTGAGAGAACAGGTAAGTGAATTGATGTAGAAAAAGGGAGATAGTGATTCAAAAACTTAAGTAAAGAAATCTTAAATATTATCCTCAAGGCGGCTACCCACAAAATCGCTGCGCGAAACAAATCATGCCCCAATCAGCCAAGGAACTCAACATCGCCGCCAGGAGGTGACATCCTAGTCATGATACCCCGTCTCGAGGTTCGATGAACCCCAAGCGCAGTTTAGTTACCCCAGTAGCGTCGTCCCAGGCGTTCAACTCGCGTCGGGGTAGAAGCTAAATTAGTCTTGGCGAAAATCTGGGGTCTCCACGATTCTAGAACAGCTGATTCCTGAACTTGGAGCTAACGGAAAACCTCTCTCGTTCGAAAACCTGACAATCTCCAAGATACGACGTGAAAATGTGCAATGAAAAGTATGACATGTATTCTATTTAAGTATCAGACATATCTTCCATCTCAATTGCTTCATCACTATCACCATCAGTCTGTCTTCAATTGTTCATTATCGGTCATCTTCAGACGCGTCAAAAATTCATCCCTTGCCCTGCATCATGGACAAGGTAGAGAACAAACAGTCGTTCGAGCATGACGACAACATCATATATCCCGAAGAAGAGTCTATGGCGAATGACGACTATGTGCCCGGAACTGAAGAGGAGAAGAAACTCGTTCGCAAGATCGACCTCTTCATTCTCCCTATGATGTGGTTCATGTATCTCCTGTCGTACATGGACAGAACCAAGTCAGTATACCCCCTTGCACATACATATTAGAGTCTGACTAACAGTTCAACAGTATTGGGAACGCCAAGATCGCCGGAATGGATAAAGACCTCAACCTCGATTCTAACAAATATTCCATCGTCCTTGTCGTCTTCTTCGTTGGTTACGTAGTCTTCGAAGTTCCCTCTAACATGATCCTCACACGAACCCGTCCGAGTAGATATCTTCCCGGCATTATGTTTGTCTGGGGCGGCGTCACAATCGCAATGGCTTTCACGAAAACCTATGAGCATTTGATCGGATTCAGAATTCTCATGGGCGTTCTCGAGTCTGGATTTGCTCCTGGCATGCTTCTGCTACTGTCTTCCTGGTATAAGAATGAAGAGCAGAGCAAGCGATTCGCCGTGTATATATCCGCCGCTATCCTTTCCGGAGCATTCGGTGGTCTCTTGGCTGGTTCCATCACCAGTGGTCTCGACGGTGCACACGGCAAGGCTGGTTGGAGGTGGCTGTTTGTTGTTGAGGGTGCTGGCACTATGGGAGTCGCTGTCATTGCCTACTTTGTCCTTCCCGACTTTCCGGCAAACACTTCCAGGCTCAAGTTCAGCCAGGCAGAGATTGATCTTGCCATCCGAAGACTGCAGCACGACAGACAACAGGTTCATACTGAAGATGAAGCGAGACTGGGTCATTGGCAGGCTTTTAAACTCAGCATGACCAACTGGCGCACCTGGCTCTTTGTTGTTGGTTATATGGTAAGTCATCGACCGCCTTGTTGCTGAATACATGACTAACTGACGGATTTCAGGCAATTGTTGGCTCTTCAACTCTCTCCTACTTCTACCCCACTCTTGTAAAGGGTCTTGGTTACGAATCCACGACAGCTCAGTACATGACCATACCCATCTTCGGCGTTGCATTTGTAGTCACCGCCCTCACAGGCTACTTCGCCGACAAGAACAGTCAATGGCGAGGTGTTATACTATGCGCCTGGATGAGTATCGCCATGTTATGCGCCATCATCATCTGCGTCGTCTACGACTTCAAGGCTCGCTACGCTCTCCTCGTCATCATGGCTGCGGCGCTCTGGGCTTCAAATGGCTTGTCACTGTCTTATGCCTCAACTACCTTTGGCTCCATGCCTAATGAGACACGAGCTATTTCTCTGGCGTTTGTCAATGCAATGGGTAACCTGGCGCAGATTTATGGAGCCTACTTGTTCCCAGCTTCGGAGAAGCCAAAGTACCTCAAGGGGTTTGGCGTGATCAGCGGACTGTGCTTCACTGGAGCTGTATCATATATCCTCTTGCATGTCTTTCTCAAAGGCAAGAAACGGGTTTGAGTGATAACAGTACCGAGAAAGGTATATTGTGTACATTGAGTTGCAGTTAGTTAGGTAAAGGCAATGTTAGTCACAGGTGATCCAGAAATCAATAAGGCTGCTCAATTAAGTAACATCAAAGTGAAGTTATAATGTATCTCAGGTCTTATCAATTTAGAATCCACCCTGAAGCATAATCTGGTCCTGTATCGGGGTGGGCTGACTCATTTGTCCGGGACTATGTTATTCCGACTAGGTTTGACTCACTGAAGCTTCGTATAAACCACCATCATCGTGACTCCACCCATGATCGCACAGTACTCACCATCCTCAACAGCACCAACATGTCGCCCGTCGTTATTCATCTCCGGACTGAGACGAAGCCGCTGGAGCGTCGCTCCCCATGTAATGACCCCTACCAAATCTTGTCGACCCCCCATCTAACCATTAAGTGTCACCTGCGACTGCTAAGGCTTTGCTCGACGCTGGCTACATAGTTCGAGTTGAAGAATCTCCGGACCGCATTTACAAGATTGATGAGTTCAGAGATGTTGGAGTTGAAATTGTGCCCGCTGGTTCATGGGTCAATGCGCCCAAGGATGATATTATCCTGGGATTGAAGGAGATCGAGGCGGATGGAAGTATGTTTGCCCATGCTTATCGCTAGCCTTGCTTACTGATCGTGTCCAGCACCATTACCTCACAACTACATTCACTTTGCTCATGTATTCAAGAGGCAAACTGGCTGGGCTACTGAACTGTCTCGTTTTGCAAACGCAGGTGGCTTACTCTATGACTTGGAATTTCTCACGAACGAAGATGGACGACGAGTAGCTGCATTCGGATATTGGGCGGGGTTTGCCGGAACTGCACTGGCACTCCTATCTTGGGCTCATCAACTGCTCAACCCTGGTGTACCCCAAGGGCCAGTTCCCGTCGTCGATTCCGCTTCTGCTTTGACCGAACTTGTCAAGGCTAGGGTCGACGCTGCGCGTTCCGCCAACAGCGGCGCGTCTCCTCGACTGATCGTCATCGGTGCTCTGGGACGCTGCGGCAACGGGGCCATCGCAGCAGCTGAGGCCATCGGTGTCACTGACATTCTCAAATGGGATGTCGCTGAGACGAGCAAAGGCGGCCCATTTCCTGAAGTCGCTTCGTCAGATATCTTCGTGAACTGCGTGTACCTAGGCTCCAACAAAATCCCGCCCTTCACGACTTTCGAAGCCCTCTCAGCACCTGACAGGAGACTCCGGGTCATCTGCGACGTCAGTTGTGACCCCAACAGCGAGAACAATCCTATACCAGTCTACTCCAGCTACAGTTCGTTCGAGAACCCCACTGTCCCTGCTTCCGAGCACATCGAGGGACCTGAGCTGCGCATCATCGCCATCGACCATCTTCCTACCATGGTTGCACGTGAGGCGAGTGATGAGTATTCCTCACTACTTCTGCCAAGCCTGTTGACTCTGGACCGCCGGGATACTGAAGGGGTTTGGCAGCGAGCGGAACGGATCTTTCGCGAGAAGGTTGCAGAACTGCCCTAAGTCTTTGTACACTGAATTCAACGCAGTTCATGGAATGCCCAAAAGGGGTGAACAGGAAGAAGAGATGTGCATCAGACTTTGGATCACTGGTATTTTATTTTTAGAACAAATGACTTTGGATGATACTTCCTCGAGAAGTGTCGGCTAACTGACTGGGAGCATGGTGCCCTAATTCTTGACGCAAGTACTCTGGAGGCAATCCTATACTGTACGTAGCACGCTGAGAGGGAACAGCCTTTTACAGCGGAATCAGGTGTCCAGGGCTTGACAGCGACCTCCCTGGTTATTAAAACCAGTTCGACTGAGAATATGGCGTATTGACAAGCATCTGTATGACTTTTGAGGGTTGATGGTGTGATAGGAGACAACTGAAGGCGGTCAATCGCCCGCAGTTGATGTACGAAGAGGTATGCCTTGTCGCAAACGAGCCTGTAGCTAACCGAGCCTCCATAAAACTAAAGTGAAAGCAACCGACACCTCATCTCAATTATTACTTTCGGCCAATGGTAACAAATAAAAACAGACGAGAGCACCTAGGTAAATATTTGTGCCAAACATGAGTTGAATACAAATGTCTGCAGATGACATTTGGTACTAGACTTACTTTGCCGTGTGATGTCAAAAACTGTTTTCTCAGGCAGCGAAACCACCTTGCGATGGGTGTATTATCACATTCTTGCTTCCCATTTTAGGCGCCCTTCGTTCTGTGATACCTTACGGAGTGGCTGCATGCGCGGTGGTTTCTTTGGCTTCTTCTCCCTCGTTTTAGTACCTTAGTACCTTTTGAGGTGGACCTGACGGGAGGTAAGGTACAGGTGGTTTGGCTCTGCTCCACCTCCTACAAGACCCTCTCCACCCACCTACAACAGTGGGGACATCAGGGGAGCGACCCCGCTGAGCTCTAAGTCCCATCGCTTAGCTTTCATCCACTCCCACCAATCGATTCCCCCGTTCTGCTCCTTCCCCGATCAACTTCCACCCCAATCAAGGTTACCATTCACAGTTTCCACCATTTCGCCTTTTCACATAACTACATGACTCATTGCTTGACTGAGCATGAACTTGGCTACAGTGGTGACATGGTAACTATCGCCGCCATTCAAAGCACACGGCACCCGCTCTTTGTCCGCAGTCAGGGCACCGATTCCGCTGCAGGTCCGCATAGCGATTTGCCAGTTTTACTTCTGATCACATCACCACAGTCAACGTAGTGGGCGCAATATGAGAAGTCGTATATGCATGACGTTCTGCTTTCAGCCACCATCCAACGTACGGTGCGGCGCCATTAGGCACTCCAGGCCTGTGATTAGCAGATTGCCAACTCTTGATCGGCAAGATTTTCCCATCCGATTGGCAATGAGTCAAGTGGTCCAAGTACCATGAGCTTTGCACCAAACCTGAACAACCATCAGTAAGAGGATTCTCATTCAGTCAGACCATAGCATCGCAAATGTGAGTACGAGCAGAAGCAAGCATGGCAAAATGAAAACATGTGGCTGATAACTTTTACCAGTGTCGAGTTTTGTGTATGAGTCGCTCATCGGTAGCTCGCAAACGACAGTCTATCAGTACGCAGCTGAGTCCAAGACAGCATCTCACTTTGAGGACAGACCGGCGTCCAGAAGCAAACGGAACGGAGGCTACTGCCTGAGAACTTTCTACCCAAGCACAAACTTTTACGTGGTTACAAAAGAGGGCCGTCAACAGCCTTGAACAGTGGGACCATAGATCTGAGTCGGCGACAGATTCAATGTTGAAGGCGGCTGACAACACATCAAATGTCAAATTTTCTGACCGTTTCAGCGACAGCACCAAGACTGTGTGACTTGAACAAGACTTTTGATCTTCATTTGCAGCACTTTCCTCCAGTTACCTAGCCAGCGGCGAAAGGAAAATCATCAAGCAATCGGCAAAGCTAAAATCCTGCCGTTTTTGTGAGCACAATCCCACTGCGATCCAACATCCCAAACATAACTTTCGATTGCCCGTCAAGCACAGAGGAACAAAACGAAGCGAAAGGAATCTCAGAGACAGAACTGCCCTGCTGCCTGAAAATCCCAACTACAAGAACCCCCATTCCTCCTACTCGACACAGCTTTCATCCGGCATCTTCCCCCTAGTTCACATCTCAACACTTGTCTATATAAAGTACAGCGCAGTGCCCTCGTATCTATGCAGGCAACACCAGCTCCGTGTAAGGGCATATATACACGTCTAATGGCAGCTTATTGAGCATTAAGTAAGTGGGCCTGGTTCATTCAGAAGTCTTTCACGGCACTTGAGACTTGAGACTGACAAGTTGAATAGGAGCCATGAAAGGAGCGGCGACCAACTCCGGAAGTCAACATTGTGATCTTCTACTGATTACCTCTACAATTACTATACTCACTCTATCAACTTGAATATTATTGATAATCTCCAACCCGAAAAATCGCAAGTTCCAAGAACTATCTCAACTATCGAAGAATGCAAAAAACTGGATCAAGAACGGTGCATCGTCACAGGCCTAGCTGATCCAGACATTTGCCACATTGTTCCATTCGCTTGGAACAAAACTCAAGTAAATTTGGAGAAGACTGAGAAACTTCTCGGAGTCGTCGAGGGTGTCGTCTTTGAGAGAAACGAGGAGGCCTACGCTGCAGACGCTGAAATCGTCAAAGGTCCTCGGGGGGCTTGCCTAAGTGCTTGACCATTGCACCAAAGGGCTTTCCCTTTCCTCAAACCTCATCCTTTCAAAGCACCGCAACCATGGAGGATAAAGAGTCTGACGTGGCTGAAACCGACGCCTCCCGTCCTAAAACTGTACGAACACTCACAATCATTTTGTGTATTACTTGCGAAGATTTGCTAACATATTCCTGCCTAGCCAGATAACCCCGTTTTGGACACTGCAGTCGACTCCGGAATCCAGGCCATCACTCCTGTCGGTCGTCCTGTGGCCATTGACCATGAGTGAGTCCCGACACACTTCAAAAAACAAACTCCAATTGACATTCGGCAGACTCGTCAACCCCCAACACCGCAGCAACGCTTCTTAATGAAGCCAGCGTCTGGTATAGCCCTTCCGCTTGTTCTTCCAGTAGTAAGACTGCCTCGCCCCAAGATAAATGGAAAGCTCTTACTGATGACATGTAGGCGAGTCCACCTCTTCCAGCGACGTGAGAATGCGCGTCCCTCGCGGCCAGCTTGGCGGTCAGTTTGGCCGACAGCTCATGCCGCCCTTCATCATAGCCCACCCACGGGACCGTCTGAAGAGCGAGATTCAACATCTCCAGGCTGCACACTACTACCTACGTGACCAGGACACATCCCGCACACAGTCAAAGTCGTTTTGAGATACTGTGTCTTTGCGCAACGTGAGCCTGGCTGTGGCCTTTGCCTCCATCGTGTTTCTCGTTGCAGCATTTGTCTTCATCGCGTATATCGCTACGCCCTTGTTTGAGGTTACTGCTATGGGCGATCACACTCCTAGTGATGGAATCGTAATCCACGAGTCTGCTACGCGAGGCACACATAGCCTCTGTAACCCACATGGCCGACCAGTCAGTGCGTTTACCAGTGCTTCTGTAGCAACTATACTATCTCCTTCCTCGTGAAGGTCGTCACCGCGGTAGTGGAGTTTACACAAGTCATGACAAGCATCTTTCTATTCGGCCGCCTGCACTAGACAGGTACAATTGATTGGGGGTTATTTGGTCATGTAGGGACTCTGATTCCTGAATAGGTTCACGGCTGTTTACCTCTTACTTCCTTTCAAACATATTCGGCATATCCCCTCACGCCGACCAAACCCCCAGGGCAGCTCTCACCGCCGCGCTGTTTCAGATGGAAGAATCACCAAACCCCGTCACGACAGCAGTCCTCCCATCCCTAGTCATAGCCCCAAGACCCCCCAAATTGGGGATCTACCTCAACCGTCGATACGGCCAGGATCCACTTTCAGCATGCACGACAAGGGATTGTACGACGTGCCAGGAGACCCTGGGCGTCCGGTGCCATGACGTATCTAGCGATCGACCCATTGAGTCTGGCACTGTCGTCAAAGTCAAGCGTCTCACAGAACACTTGAGTTTGTTTGAGCATGTGATCAAGCTCCAGTGGTCCATCATCTGTGCCGCTGCCCTGTCAGGTGGAGCCCTTACCTACGAGGATACCTTGCTTTCTGAGAGTGAGGACTCGCCTGGTGAGTCTGTCTCTAAGCAACAGGATGTGGAAGAGTCGGAGGAAGGCTGGTCAGAGCTTGAGCAAGACGAACGACAGGACAGCATCAACAAGGGCCAACAGATGGCTTAATCTGCTAAACCCCAAGGATGGGACGATTAGTGGGGCGCCACCGTCGTCTAAGCTTAGGGTAGCATATCCTAAGTTTTCATAAGCTTATGATGAGTTTAGGGCAGCTTGTCCTAAGTCTTTGTAAGCTTATGATGAGTTTAGGGTTTGCTGTGATCGCCTTGAGTGCTGGGTTTAACACAGTTAGGTTCAAGCTGTGACTGGGATCGATACGGATCGCTGGTGGATTGGGAAGGGAATGCTGCACACCGGGCTTATTCTTGGGTATCCCAGAACCATGCTGGTTCTAGAAGCACAGGCCTACCTTCTAGAAGTTCTCTGCAACATCGTCGACGAGATCCTGGAAGGGGTAGACCAGGAGCAAGATCCACTGCGCAAGCGAGCAGAAGACTTTGGCCCGAGTTAAAGTGGGTCGCATATGCACTCCGCTTTTCTCTCTCACCTCTTCCTTTTTGCATATCTTCACCTCTTGAAGAACCACAACTGATCTTTTCCCCTCAACACTCAACACTCAACTCTCATCATCGCAACATCACCATGAGTGAAGTATGGGATCCTGACCACCCACTGCCGGCTCCTAACCTGTTTTACAAGACCGGAACCATCCAACGGACGTGCTTGGAATAAGCTTTTCCGCAAAGCATACGACGATTGGGGTCAACACCAGTCCGAAGGAGAAAAAGCTGAGTGGAAGGACTGGGCCAGCAGCCTCAGGACTGCCGAATCAACATCCAACCTGTACAATCATTCTCTTGGAAAGGCAGGTACCAAAGGCTATCGACGAATGAGCTGGGCCTGCATCTGTGCAGTGATGTGCAGTCCGCGTTGGACAGAGAAGACCATCAGGAAAGGTGGTTCGGGACAGGGCTGGGCAAGCAGAGCCGCTGCGAAATATCCCAATGCGAACATCTTCCTTGGCCGTCCCAACGACGAGCACGCTGGCGCTAGCATCGATGACCAGCCAGACACCAACGCCGGTAAGTAAATACAACGGTTCTGGCGACGATCTCACTAACCTCCATTCTTCAGATGGCAACCAGCAAGACGTCATTACCGACCATCCCAACACCAACTCCGGTAAGTAAATGCAACGGTTCTATTGGCAATCTCACTAACTCTTACATACAGATGCCAAAAAGACTACCGCTGCTAAGCGCGCATCTCTCTCTACCCCAAGTAAGTAAATACAATGACTCTGGTGGCAATCTCACTGACCCTTTTCCTACAGAAATCGGAGGCGCAGACCGGAAGTCAAAGTCCACTACCAAAATGGATCGTTTCCAAGTCCGTATGCGCAAGAGGGTTCAAAAGCTTATGAATACCGAAAAACGCTCCAAGGATGCGGTCAAGAGCCGCGCTGTAGACCATGAAAAGGAGAAGCTCAAAACCACGCTCCGACGCCGCAACCGCATCATCCAGGACAGCGAGAAAACCATTCAATTGCTCAAAGCAAACTTTGCAAGAAGGAACAAATCATCCAGGATCAGGAGCAAGCGATCAAGACCATGATACGCGTTGTGGACCATGGGAGCCACGGCCGTAGTCGATCAGCGACCTTGAGCCCAGCGCCCGAGGCGACCTTCAGCAGAGCTGCGGCTCCATCACCTAGTCTGTCTACTGCAACGGGCGTCTCCGTTGAAGAATAGACTTGCTAGATGGCACATTTCATATCTTGCGGGGTAAGTCAGACGCTCAAGCGCTTATCAGAAGATTCTAATCGCTCTACAGAAAATCGGTGCACTGGCAAAACATCCTGGGATAGAAAATCGGGGAGTTTTCTCGCTGGGATAGCATCTAAAATGAGATAACATCGTTGTCAATGGGTTTATCATGGGACTGGCATTTCGAGGTTTTAAGTTCAATGTGTCGGAATAAGCTCTCAGCCACAAGTCTCAACTGCAAATAACACATCTCGAGGTTCATTACTCTTCACACAGCGAGACGACGCATAGCAGTACTGGAGTTAGTGTGATTTTAAATTCATTTCTTTTGACAAAATATCATCATCGCATGTATTCGTGGTATCATAAGGCTTGCCCATCACCAGGTCTTCGTTTCGACGGATGTCCTTACATTGTCCTAAATTTTCTTTTACAGCCATTCTCTGCATATGGCTCGTTTCACCTTTCATGCCAATATTGGAGATCGCCGGTGTCCTTGTTGCGGTGCTTACTTGAGAACAAATTCTAACCTGCGTCACCACGCTCCAAGTTGTCTATTCTACTGTCTCCCCCTCTGCCACACTTAATGAAGCTACCGTATTTAGCCAAATTGCTAGAACTTTGCAATTCGTGATTGATCTACCAGCACGTCTATCTCGAAAGAAACAAGCTATCTTGGGTTGGTCACGATTGCCATCTCGGCCCTTTGTTTGACCGCCAGAATCATAAAGATCAGCTGGACTCACTCCTCCGGCCTCCATGTCAATTGTGGTTGGATTCATGATACCGCTTACACTTTTAATCTCAGTCGAGGTAATATGCATTGAGTCTCTGGCATTTAGAAACAAATACCGAAATTTTGAAATGATATGTCAAATTAATAGGTCATGTTCAGAACACCGCTTACGTCAATATTGGTGAATGTAACCACGCATGTTCTCTTTAAGTAATTGGAAGGACCTCGTGATAGGTTTACTCAGCTGAAGTAAGCCATCAAGCTGCATGTCTCAAGTTTCGCTGTTACTTATTAGGATTGTGCTTTCAGCTCTAACCTACTATTGAACAGTGGCTGCGAAGCCACACCGCTCAAGATATGACTACATATCATCACATGCTTTTAGCTTGCATTCACGAAAAGATAAATAACCGCCAACTTCCACGACTTCAGTCTTCTCTCCACAAGCCCAGAAACACTCACTTTTCATCAGCGCGCCTTCATCACATCCAATTGCCAATACCTTGACCCATAAACTCCAATCAAAAAATAATCATGACCGACCAGACACCACTCTATGGCAACAAGTTTGCCGAACTGGTCGCCCAAGACGTTTCGAACCCCATTCCAACTGAAAATGCAGTCAATGCTAAGCTGACTAGCATCGACGGCACGGGGACTGCCGCTCTGGTCAGCAAATTATATGTCCCTGAGGATAGCAAGAGATACGGCGGCTTCGGTCTTATCTTCAAAGATGATTCTGCGTACAACGACTTCAAATGGGTGCAATTCATCACCCGACAGCTCGTCATCAATGGTACAGCCCAAACCGGGAGCTTGTCCAACAAAACGAACAAACCCGCCTATCAGTTGGTGAACTCTACGGAGAACATCACAGACTTTGCAACTGGCTCAGGAGCTTCCAACTGGAATACTTGCTGGGGAGTAGACTCTAAACTTAGCGACGTTTTCTTCGCCAGCACTCACGAGTACGTCAAGTCTGATGGCCTCAAACTGAACGGCATTCTGGACACTCCGAGCGTCTTGATCGGTAAAATTCCTACCAAATGGGACAAAGATTCTTACCAAGATGCTCCGGATGACTTGGTCGACATGAAGAAACTGGCGACCGGCGAAGGCACTTCGCGTGCATACTTCTCGGACTATCTTGTAAAGAAGCTCGATAACGGTACATATCGCATTTATGCGCGCTTTGACCTCAGTTTGACTTGGAAAGCTAGTGAGAAGGATAGGAATGGCTTTGAAATCAGCTCTTTGAGCTCTACTGCGACCAATGCATTTCTTGACTGTCACAGAGCTGCTCTTCAACACTCGACAAGGCCACTCAAAGAGGGCAGTGTGTCAACCCAACCTTATCTGGGTTTTCTTAACTCTATTGTTCAGTGAGAAGAGCGAGGAACGACGTTAACCAACTGCAGGAAGACATGGCCCAAGATTGGTTAGGATAGAAGAATGTTGACAGGAAATGTAACAAGGCAGGAATATTGAACTTATTTATAGCCCTCTATACTAGCACCTCAGTGTGATTTTCTCCACTCAGCCTCAACCTCCCGAACAAACTGTCCATAAGCCCTATCGCTATTCGGAATAAACTTCCTCCTATGCCCCTCTTCATCCTTCCAATAAAACGCCTCGTCATGAATTCTATCATCGTCATCAAACTGATAGCACTGGAGAGTGATGCAAACAGTATCCGAAGTATTCTCAAGCTGATGGACTTGATACTGATCCTTACCCAGCCAAGTAACCTTGCCTTCTTCAAGAATGACCGGGTTACCAATTAGTTGTGACGGACTTCCTTCTTCAACCTTGTCGAACCAAGAAACTTGGATCTTTCCGTAGAGAACTCTGATGACCGCTGAAGCGTCGCCGTGCTGGTGAATGGGTGATTTGTGGCCTGGGGGCCAGATCTCCATCACATAGGGGATACCGGGAGAATCAGCCTGTTGGTGTTAGTTGTGAGCAATTCAGGGAGGAAGAACATACTAGGTTATCACCAATTGTGATACGAAGATAGGTCTCCAGTGGGTCTCCAAAGGTGTCCTTCCCCTCGAGGATCTTACCGCAGACCTTTTTAGGATCTTTACAGCTTTCGTCGATGGCTTCAGGGAGCTCCGGGAAACCAGCCGGTCTAGCTGTAATCTTGGCCCCAGAAATATTATGATACAGCTTCTGACAGGCCTTGGGCAGATTGGCAAACGTCATGGCTGACATTTTCTCCAGTATGTCTAGTGTCATCTCCGACTCGGGGATAACCACAGGCGGGAGATCAACCGTGACGGGTTGTGGCTTGTACACAATGCTTTTGTTGGAAATCGGAGAACCATCTTGCTCTACTTCGGTGGAAACGAGGTTATCCATCCAGGCAGCCTTCTCCTTCTCGAACTGGATCTCCATGAAAGTCATGGAATTATTGATCAGATGCTGGCCATATCGAATACGAGCATTGCTTCTGTCAACGGAGATCCAATAAGTAGCCTTCTTAGTCAACGCGTCAAGCAAAGCTGAGGTTTTTCCTTTCGGAAACATGACAACGTCGTAAAACTTGTTTCTCTCCTCGCCAGGCTCAAACTTGAGCTTTTCTTTATACGCGACAAACTTATCAGCATCTTTCTCCTTCTTTGACAGAACGCAGTCATTCTTTGTGATTTCAAGCTTCAGTGTCGGCTGTTCCTTTCGTTTTTCCGGGCGAATGGTAAATGTGACACTTTCTGTGGGGGAATCAGCTTTGGCAGCAATAGTACCGAGACCTCCCACGGCAAAGTCAATTCCAACGGGGGTAGTCTCCCAGGAAGACGATATTGAATATAGAAGATCGGCGGTTTTGAAGGGGCTGACTTGGGGTTGAGTGTCGGATTCAGCAGGGATCTGATCCTGGGGTTCCCAAAAGGGATCAGTGAAGTGGGACGGATCGGCCATGGTGAAGTGATGATGAATTTAAGACTGAATAAACGAGAAGACTCAATGGTTGTTGGAAAGAAACCTTTCTGTATAAATATTTGTTCGTCGAATCCCGCTTTGACCTCAACAAGTTGATGTATGGTTCGATACACAGCCAAACCGCCTATCGCATCTGTTGAATTCGTCATCCAAGACAACCCACTCAGTTGCAGGAGACTAGTGGTTCTTCAGCTAGCCACAAGAGCCCTTTTCAGGTAAAGATCACAAAAATAGTCGGTCTGGAACGCAAGAGTTTCCTTTTCAAGATCATTCAGGTCTTGCAAGATGCTTAAGTGCGGGGGTGCAGAGACATTTGCGGCTTTTGTATGAGGGCAAGAAATAACTACCGATAGTCCGGCTGGATGCTAGAGAAGCCCCGAACTTGTCAAAGTTCTTCAGGTTAGCCTTTCTATGCTCTTCTATTACTTATAATTTAAGACTGGGTTTTCCATCATAAATGACACTACTTGTTCTCAGTTGGTATCCTCGGACAGGCCCATAAGCGTGCAGCTGCTTCAGGAAACATGGAACTAGGTCTGCAAACAAAAGCGAGCATTTCAGCTTTGCCATTGGGTTATAACTGACTAGAACCGCTTAATTGTGTCTCAGAGAAGCTGGCTTCATTCAGGAACTCGCTCTATGACATGATTGCAGGATGGTCAGTGACAGGCTTTTTTTTATTGGCAAGCTATGATCTTGACAGCAAGAACAAGCTATAATTCGCGTTCAGGCCATCTATCACTTCTGAGGAGCTCTTGCCAAGATAGTACCATACTTGGAGTACGTGTTGTTAGACGAAGCAACAAAATCCTCAACCTTGAGCCCCGCCTTGGGCTGGAACACACAAATGACATCCGATCCTCCAAACTGGAAGTACGAAATTTCCTGTCCCTTCTTCACTGTATCACCCTTCTGAATCGTGATTTTGACGGACGAAACTTGTGCCATTCCAATAGGAAGAACAGCAACCTTGCCCAAGACGGGATTGTCGATGATGATCATTCCACGGGTCTGCAAAAACTGATATCCAGGTGTATCAGGAGCGTCTGGACCGCACATGACTCGCATAGGCTCACATTTGGAGTTGACCTCCATTTATGCGGCACCCTGGATGTTCTTCGCTTCAAGGACCTCGCCAGCAACAGGAGCATGCTGACGGTGATAGTTGAAGGTGTTGAGGAAGGCATGCATCCAGACACCACCATGGAACTCATCCGCGTACTCACTTCCCTGAAGGAGTGACGAGATAGTCCATGGAAGGTTCTTGATCATAATCACTCCGTCAGACTCAATGTTGACAATGTTCTGGTTGGCAACCGATCTGTCGAACGTGCAGTCCGCTGGATAAACAATGACATGATCATTCTCTGGCTCTTCAATGGGTCGCATGCCAGGCTTCAGATGGCGAGAGAAGAACTGATTGAAGGTACGGAAGCCACCCTCTGGGACCAAAGCTTCATCATAGTTGTACTTGGGAGAGTTCTTCTGACTAAAACTCTCAAGAGACTCTTTCGTGAGTGACGCAGGGGAGTCCATGAACAGCCCAATAAGCTGCGCATATACGACTATCCATGAGGAGAGCCAAGTGAGCGGCTGACCGACCTGGTCGGGGTTGATGGTAGTCTGAAGGTTCGCCAGAGGAGGCTGGTCGATGATGAAGTAGAACATGCAGAGAATATCGTAGATATCCTTGCCTTCATAGTTCTCATGAGGCACCCACTTGAGTAGGTCGTTGGCAAAGTCCAAGAACGATCGAGCATCGCTGATATTCAGCTTGTCCATGAACTGGGGGATCTGCTGGTATGCAGAATGGACGGCTTCATCAAGAGCACCAGGCTTGATGGTCTCAAGGTAGCCCGTGAGGACAATGATGACGGGATTGTAGATGACAGGTTTTTCGCCAAGTTCAGGCAAGGGGATGATGCCAACAAGACCTTTGCGGATCTTGTCAAGCGGGCCCTTTGTGGGAGGAGGCGGCTGGAAGCCGATCTCAGTATCGGGGGCAGTGGGGAGACCAGAAGGCATGATGATGGATTTCTAGTAGGGTGTTTAAGTGAAATGATGGATGATGATGAGTCTGTCTGTTCTCTCGGTGTTGGAAGTGTGAGATTTATACTCAGCGCCCCTAACCCATCGCCAGTAGTACCCTTTGTCTTTTCACTCTTTCCTCTTTCCTTTCCATCTACAGACTTCAGTCGGTCCTTTGCCCCTCCTTTAGCAACATCAGAAGCAATTGCTTGCGCAACATAATGATGTACCTTCAGATAATTCGCCAATTCGACTTCGGCAAGTCTATCATGTCTCACAACCCCGCGTTCGTGCGTCGAAACCCCTCCTTAGTCAACAGGAGCTGAATATGCTGTATCTACTGGCCCTGGGGCGATTGGCCAGTATTTTCTCAATAAAGCCGGAACCTGCGACTGGTCTAGGTCCCTGTATGCGCTACTGTGGGCAAGGAACCAAGACCGGGGTTGAATTGAGTCTGCAGCATGTGCCTCCGCCTCTTTTGATGGTGCCCTTCATGCGAAGTCCGACACAATACTATTGGGCTATAGCCGTTGCTCCTCTTGTCTCTTCTCTCATGTCGTACTCACCGAGTCTTGGTAACGGCTGGGCTGCCTCTTCCGGAACATCGGACATGCTGTGAATGCAATGCATGTCGCACATCCGAGCGGGCTCCAATGAGCAAAGAATTGCAGCGATTTCATGCTGTCGGTAGCTTTTTCGGGAAATTTACAGGCAGATGAAGCGGGCCGCATGCAGGAACTTTGGTCGTGGACACGACAGTTATGCAAGACATGCTTTGCCAGTGATGCATAATGTCGATTGAGTGAGGGTATCAAGTACCTCAGGAGCATCTTGTTGTCTCCTCCATGTTCCAACAAGCCTATAGCATCTTCAACACATGGGCTATGCCAAGTAGCTAACGCACTCTGAAACTGAGTTTCTATACTTAAGTTGCTGATTAAAAAGATGTCCAGAGTGAGAATATTGTACAAGTCAGCTACACATGTGAAACTAAGCATAGCTCCGCTCCCATCTCAGCTTTGGGCCGTTTAGTTGAGTCGTCAAAGCGATCTTTCCAACCTCTTCATCTGGATTGACATCAGAAATCCGAACATTGACATTCTTGATCGTTTCCAAGCGATCTGAGCCACTCTTTCCACTTCCATCTTGAGGTACATCTATGAATGGAGAGTCTCTCGTTAAACCAGCCAAGCTATCTAGAAAGTCCGGAGCTCTGATGCAGTGACGGATAACGATGTTGGCAATAGCACAAATGAACAATATTGCCGTCGACATAATGGTCGTAAAAAACCATGACTTGTGTAGATTGTATAGATCCTTGTCAAATTCTGTCCATGTCGCAGTGGTATTCTGCCAGAGCACTGGTCCCCCATCGAGTGACAATCCCTTGCCGCCAGTCAACACATTCACTTCATAAGTCGACATAGTGATAGTATTGAGAATAGTTGCTAGCCTTTGTTCAAAGATCTCGGGTGGAAGAGAAGTGAAGCATCCTAGTTTGTTCATGGTCTTTGGGTCATCCATGTATCCTCCACGAATACGCTGGAAGACTCCAAGGGGGTCCCTCAGATACATCTCAAGGGTGCTTGGCTCCTCAATATGATGGCTTGCACCTGTAAATGGCAACTCTCGCAATATTCCTTGTGATAGCCTGAGGCTCGAAAGTGCTTGACCGGGTATGACGGCGTATGCCTGGCCCGTTTGGCCTGGCATACGAGGTCAGCGTCAACCGTAGCTCTACTACAACCGATCTGCATGTCGATATATGAAGTGCTGATATCGCAAAGTCTGAGCATTTGCGTAGTTTGGTATGCGGCATCAGTGCATATGCCTCCCATCACAAGTTGCAACTTTGATTGTGGTTCCATGTCAAATGTTGCTGCGAAATGCTCCGCGAGCGTGGAAGTGTTTGGGAAGTCAAACCAGATATTTGGGTGTCCCATATTAGGTGCTGCTTCACCCATGTATTGCTGCCTTAAAGGAACGCTTGACTTGGTATCGTGATACCAGAGCGCTGTGGAACCGTTTCGGACCCATTGGCTCCCATTGAAGGCTTTCCCACACGAAAGAGTCTGATAGTGGAAATGAACCGTCATGCTGGAGTTTCCCGGTCTTTCAAACGAGCCACCTCTAATCAGAAGCCCAATCAGTGAAGCATAAGGGACGATTTCAGCTTCGGGAACAGATACCCAAGCATGAGGGTCGTCACTATCATATCCTGGTAGGAGTTCCAGAAAGGGGATTCGGACATTTCGCCATAGATCTCTGCGCCCACTGCGAGATGCTTCCCACTTACCCCCAAGGTCAGCAATGGTCTCATTGTAGTGTGGGCTACTCGTGTTGGCGTGCGAAACTGGGATATCCTGAGTCGAAAACGAGGTAGAAAGAATAGTTCTCATATCTGAAATAAGGGACATTCCGGCTGATGCTCCAAAGAACACACTCGCCCCAGCGCGATAGTACTGGTAGACCTGACTTCTGCTACTACCAAGGTAGTATGTTGCGGGCGCCTTTGTCAAGATGGGATTTGGCTGGAGACCCAATGAGCGGAGTGCAGCTTGACCTCCTAAAGGACTCAGGGACGATATTGAAAGGACAACAATTGCCCAACTACCGATCCATCCCATCGTGACAATGTTCTTCAGGTCTTAAGCTGTAGTCTGACTGGTTAAGAGGAACTCTAGGGAGCCTAGTTTTGATCCTCGTTCAGCACGGAAAAGCGCGATGGATTTTGAGTAATGGTCCAAGGACGGCCGCGAATAATATTGGCCACAAGGTGGAAGCAATGCTTAGAATTTCGAGTATTGTATCGCCGAATGAGCTCTGTTTCTTTCCGTATAAGTAAGCCATCATGGCAAGGAGAGCTATTGCCCGGTGAGCTTCTGTGCTTCTCTGGTTCATGTAACTTACCTGCATATACGATAGGGATGAGAAGAAGCAGCACGGCTAAGCCCACTCTCCTGAACCAGGACGGCGAAGATTGTCGAAGTGACTCTCCAACACCAGAAGAGTGTAGGATTCGTGTAGTTTCATCCATGATATAAGTATCTGTAAAATAATGAGAGAGTTTTTAAAGATACCCGCGGCCTGAGCTCAGTTGGGAGTCTGTTGTATTTAAGCCTCTGTCGTAGTACAAGTCATGATCAACCAAGAGACAATGATAACTGGGAAAGCCTCTTGGAAAATTCATGACTCTTTGCGTTGCTTATTCTTTCTACCCGGATGTTCTCATTCCACCCAGGAGTCACATTTTCAAGAGACATGCGTCCGACTGCATGTCTACTTTAGTTTCCATTGATCAGTCTTCTCTTATGCGTTGCACAAGAGGCTGAAACTGTCCGAATAACGGCCTCTATGTGACAACCGATGGACGCTGTTGTTCGAGAAAACCCCAGCCTGCCTTAGCTGAAAGCCCCCTGCAAGAGTCGCGATATCGTTGAAGGCATTGACCCAAATCGTTCCTAATCTACAGAGAAACCATATTACTACTCTGAACTCAACATAGCTTGAAGCGGTAGAGTATCAAGATCAATCCTCAAAACCTCAGCCCTATGATGTTGCCATCAATGGTTCGTTGCAACAACTCAAGTTATCGATAACGTCCGACGGATACGGGATTCCGCTAGCTCAGTGATCATCCCTGCATGATAAGCACTAAGCCTCCAACAACCCTGTACCAAACCACCAATCGCCAATCCAGCGGCGGGTCAGACCCTTTTTGGTTCGAGATGTCTCCAAAACTTGGCACTCTTGATGCAAGATTCCCAACTCTTTACTCAAAGCCACGAATCGATGATGATCTGAAGGAGCGAGAATGGAAACCGCAACAGAAGATCAGACCTAATCAAATGTTTTTCGGTCATTTAATGGTCAAAGTGGCGGGGATCGGCAGCTGAAACGAGAGCGCGCCTCGAAAGGATCAAGCTAAGAACCAGGGTCTTCCCAGCTAACGTATTTTGTTTAATCTTCCTTCGGACTCTGAATGCGAGGTGTGTCTCTTCTCATCTCTTCAGTAATCTTCTTTTTCTTAATTTTCATAGCCTCAACTTCTTCACAGCCTCTTCATCGCCCGTCAAAATGTCGACCGTATCGCCAGAAACAACAAACGCGGATGTAATCTCGCCTCCAAAATACACAGCAAACGCTGAATCCCCCAAAGACGAGAAAATCCCAGTTGAGTACGCTAACCCTCCCCCAATCTTGCGCGACGCTGACAGTACAAAAGACAACCAAAAGTCGACGACGAAAACCTCCCTGAAGTCGTTACCGAGCAGACCAACCCAGCGCAAATGAGTCCTCCCCCCGCAAGCGAATATCGTCCTGTTTCGACCGTTTCTCCCGCTCCGGAGAGTACATTGAACTGGGACGGTACGCAATCGCCGCCCATCTTGCAGCACCCTGCTCTTGCGCAGCAGCAGTACGCGGGGCATCAGTCAATGGCCATTCCAGCGCAGCAAACACCACAGGTCCCACCAGGAGAAACTGTCACGCCGTTGCATTTGCTGGCTGATCAGGCTGATACAATGGATTGTCCGTTTTGTCAACGTCGCGCTGAGACAAAGGTTAAGAAATCTGCTTCTTCAATGACACAGTACGTTTTCCCGCAATTGATCAAACTTGAGGTATCTAATTGAGATGCAGTATTTACGCAACCGCTCTTTTCTTCACGACTCTTTTCGGTGTCATTTTCCCTTACGCATGTCACTGCGCGCCAAACATTAGCCATTTCTGCAAGAACTGCGGTCGCAAGGTCGCATTCAAGGAGCGCGGTGGGCAGATGGAGGCTCTGGGCACGCCTGATCATTTGAGAGAGGTCTCAAAGTATCCAGCTGCTCCTCCTAAGCAGAAATGAGCAGTGACGAGAATGCAGGGCGTTGGTAGCGATCTATTGTCTAATCTAATGTTGCGGCTCTTCTTCTGCGAGGAGCGGTGCTGTCTCGGGTGTCTTTCTGTCTTTCTTCATCCCGTAGGATGCGACTGTGTAGATACCGAAAATACCCATGAATGTACTGAATGCGAATGCGATGATGCCTTTGAGCGTGAAGCTGTGAACTGTTAGTGGTGTCGCGTGAGGGATCAGGGGACATACCCTTCTGGAAGACGTGGTGGAGGGACGTTTTCACCGGTGAGATCGAGGAGATCGGTGTTTCCAGCTGCGTTGCCGACGGTGGGAATGTTGCCGGCTTTGCATGCGTCGAGATGGTTCTGGGGGAGTTTCAATGAAGCTTGCAATGCGAGAGGGTCTTCGACGAATGTCGCGATCAATCCGGATGTGACGTGCCATTCAATATGGCAGTGGAAAAGCCAGACGCCTGACGATTAGCTTGGTTCAGCGCGTAATCAGGAGACATACCTGGGTTATCAGCCTTGAATCTCAGCACCACGTTGCCATTGCCGTTCACGACAACTGTATCTCGTCTCATCGGCGTCTCTGCAAACTCTACCGATCCATCAAAGTCGCCTGCATCGTCATCACTTCGGTGCAACACCTGAAAGTGATGGCCATGCAAGTGAAATGGATGTCGTCCATCATCTCGGTTGTTAATCACCAACTGCACAATCTCATCCTTCTCCAAGACAAAGCTATGCGTATACGTTCCGTAGATCTGAGGATTCGTTGCTTGCTTCCCACTCGTCAACGCAGTGTAAAGTGTCGGAACCTTTGGCGCTCTGTAGGTGATGTTGTTGAAGAAGGCATAGTTTGCGCCGTCTCGAAGGTTATCCATGATGACATCAAGCTCGATACTTCTGCTTGGTTCAGGAAGTCTGGCCATTTCATCATAAGGCACAAGATCCATGTCATCATAAGGATCGAAGTCGTAGACGACAGATGGCTCGGGAAGAGGCTTTTCTTCGTCGTATACAAGCCATCCTGTGACGTTCCAGTTGAGGTCATCGGGGAGAACGTCGAAGAGATCCTAAACGGTCAGCCATGTAAATCAAAGAGTGGCATGACAAACTTACAGTATCCATGCTCGCAATAATAGGGAAGTTTGCTGATGCGTCGTCCTTGGTTGTTATCAGCACACTGCATCGTTGTCCAGCAGATAGATAAACCATATTCGCTGGAGCCGGCTTCGTGTATGCACCATCAACTTCAACAATCGTCATGTTATGTCCCTCAATCCAGAAATACTGTCCAGCAAATGCACCGATGTTCGCCAATCTCAAAAAGTACGTCTTGCCTGTTTGAACAGGTACTTTGAAATCTTGAGTCTCATTCATGAGAGCTGCTTGAGGGACGGGCTCTGCACCAGTTGGGTTTCCTTTCCTCATAAACTCTGGAATCAAGGTCTGCATTTGATCGTGATACCAGTCTGAGATGGTCATGATGAGTTCTTCATCGTATTTTCCTTTGAAAGGTGACTTTGGGTCGTGAATGATAAGAGGTCCTCGAAGGCCATCAGGATATTGGCTTTCGGTATGTGAGTGGTACCAATATGTGCCGGGTTGAGTGATCTTTGAAGTCAGCATGTTCTCAGTACAAAGATAAGAGACATACCGTAAAGTTGTAGAGAAACGATTCCCCAGGCTGAATAGGACACTGCGTAACCTGCGACGGTCCATCCATATGATTCGAACCATTCATAAAAAGCCCATGAAAATGCAAACTCGTAGACTGATTCCCCAAATTATTCCTCACATTAACCAAAACCGTATCGCCAACACTCGCCTCAATCCTCGGTATCGGCCACTCCCCATTAATCCCTATCGTCGACCTCTCAAACGCACCATCTGGATTAGCTCTGACCCAATCAACAGAAAAGTCATAAGACACCGTCGCAGCCAACGCCGCCGGCAACAAAGCCAGCCGTAAGATTCTCATGTTTGACTGGGGGAGGTTGGAGGAAGGGATTGGGGGAAGTGGATCTTATCAATCAGATAATCCGACGTCGGACGAGAAGAAAAATGTCATGTTACGCGCGGTTATTTAAGATTTAGGGCTTCTCTTTGGACAGAATTTTCTTAGCCTGGTTTGATTCGACCGTCATACGATCAATTGTGGACATCGTGTGACCCTTAGTTCCAAGCTCGGCCGAGGCAGAGACGAGCTTGGCGTGCGGTTATCGGAATTTCTGTTTATCTGATCTTGATCTCCCTGATCCTTCATCGTCAAAATCGCCAAAAGCGTCGAAAATGCTCGATTTATTCTCCGTGCCCGTGTTCGTCGTCGTCTTTCGGGAGACGCTCGAGACTGCCATCATTGTCTCGGTGCTGCTGGCTTTTCTGAAACAGACGCTCGATGGATCACAGCGCGATGCTAGCATTTATAAAACCTTGCGCACACAGGTACATTTGACTGCGTCAATTTGAAGTATAGCAGCTAATTCTTTAGGTCTGGCTTGGAACAGCTTTGGGTCTTGCGTTATGTCTCATCGGCTCTGGTATAATTATCGGGATATTTTATATCCTCGGCAACGATACCTGGGCTGATCATGAGTATTACTATGAAGGCGTGTTTTCGCTCATTTCGGCCATCATCATCACCATCATGGGCGGTGCGTTGTTGCGCGTGGGTAAGATGGAGGATAAATGGAGGGCGAAATTGGCAAAGGCGATTGAGGCACCGGTCACGGCTCAAGGAAAGCGAGCGTGGTTGGTGAATCTCTTTGAGAAGTACGCCATGTTTGTGTTGCCCTTTATTACTGTTCTTCGTGAAGGTATTGAAGGCATCGTTTTCGTCGCCGGTGTCTCATTCTCTGCACCCGCATCTGCCGTTCCTCTCCCCGTCCTCATGGGATTGACGCTGGGCGGCCTTGTCGGATATGCTCTCTATCGGTAAGTCAATCGGTCAATTAACGAAAGTGTCTGACTTGTCAGGGGCGGTTCATCTGCGAAACTGCAATATTTCCTCGTCGCTTCAACATGCCTTCTTTACCTCGTCGCGGCAGGTCTATTCTCCCGCGCAATCTGGCTCTTTGAGCAACAGCAGTGGAATAAGGTTGTCGGCGGTGATGCCGCGGAACTCGGAGATGGTCCTGGATCATACGACATCGACCGGAGTATCTGGCACGTCAACGTGAGTAGCCTCCAGAGCCTTGCGAACCCTACTGACAATCCAGTGCTGCAATCCTCAACTCAACGGGGGTGGAGGCTGGGCTATTCTGAATGCTGTTGTTGGATGGAACAATTCTGCTACGTATGGATCTGTGCTTGCCTACAACCTCTACTGGGTTTTTGTGATTGCGCAATTTTCCCTCATGTCGTTCAAGGAGGATCACGGACATTACCCATTGCTCAAGGAGGAGGAGATTAGGGCCGATTAATGTGTTGTTTGTGCCAATAAATACATTATCCATCGTGTGCGCCCAGATACTCTCTACATGTCCCTTTGGCTGTCTTCGCCGAAGCGTGCGCCTTGTCAAGTGTAAATAGCCCATAATCGCTTCAATTGCTTCACCCTCTTCGCCAACTGTTTTCCCCAACCTCCCCAAACGCCCTTTAGTCGTCGTATCGCGGCTTCTTGCGAGGTCGTCCAGGTCCACGTGCAGTCTTGCGCTTCTCAGCAGAAGCGCCGCTAGCCAACTGCTTAGCCTCAAACTTCTCCAGCTCGCCCGGTGCGATCAATCGCAGCTTCTCTTCGTTCTCCCAGGTAGAGTCGTTTTGTTTGTATCCGACCCACTGGACCTCATAGCTGCTCTTCTTCCTGCCAGCTGCGGGGATACACTTGAGGATCTTGAAGACGTGGTAGACGTCCAGCTGGGTCGCCTCCTCTCGACCTCCAAGCTTCTCCCAGTACTTGTAGACCAGGATGGGAACCTGCTCTTGGAGACTCCATTCCGTCTCCCAGGTGGTTTCGCCGCCTTCCCATTTGACTTTGATGTCGACAGTTGAGTTGTCAGGGTCGACGCGATGCTCAACGAACTCGTCAATGGCCACATCTTCCTTAAAGCCGGGATTGGCGGGTTTTCGCGCATCGCCATTGACCTCAACACCGTTCACTTCGTCTCCATTGAGCTTGTCGCCGTTCTTCTCAGGGCTCTTTTCGGCGGGTTCGGCAGGCACATCGGAGACGACGGGGGCAGATTTCTTCGCGGGGGTCTCTGTCTTCGGGGTGCTGACTTTGGGAGTTCCGCGCGGAGTGCCAGCCTTGGGTGTGCCAACTCGAGATGAAGTTCGTGGGGTTGCGCCTCGAGGAGTATTTCCACGGGGAGTGCCGGTTCTCAACGCAGGAGAAGCCTTGGTAGTGTCGTGCTTCTCGCGATGGACCAAGCCATCTTCCTTAGAAGGGGTCTCCGCAGTCATAGCGTCTCGGGTCTTTAACGGGGAAGCTGGAAAGTCGTAGGGATCTGGATTGTCAGCGGAAGCGATGAAATGCGATAAGGAGAAATACCTTTGTTGGGCGATAGCATGACTTTGCAGCGAAAACCACGATAGTCGCGATGACTTTGCGATTGTTCGCGTTGAGTTGTGTTCAGTGGTTGTGGTATTGCGTCACTGTGGGAAGTTGCTGGTCGCAAGTTGAGCGAGCGTGGGCGCGTTGACCGGCAACGCGTTGATATGGGGCTGTGACGCCACAATCAGCCACCACGTTTGCTGACTGTATATCGGCAATTGATGCGGCTGCAGATAGAGACATAAAGAGAGTTTGCAGGGTGAAAGAGCTGATGTTAAAAGTTATCTTTTATGCCTAGAAATTGCTCGTGTGACTGATTCACTGACCGTTGAAGAGATCGGCAACCAATTTGAACAACTACGGGGCCATGCCGCTTGTCATGACTATGCTGTCATCCTCAACAGCACAGTGTCCCTGTCAATTGACAACTCGCAAGGTCGCCTGTTCTTATTGGCAGTTTTTTAGCTGACATTTAGTGAATGTTGCATGTGTCGACAAACAACATTATGCGACGCACGATCAATTGGGGAGCACAGTCTGTTTCGGCATGCTCGGCACGTACAAAAGGCTTTAGGAACCAAGATGCAAACACTTCTCAATGTCGGACGTGACTAAGAACTCTTTCGCCGATCTCCTAACTACGCTTTCATCGCGAGTGAATGTCAAATTTGCTGTTATGTTGACCCGCGATGTGATGATGCCTAACGCTCATATCATGAGACCAAACAGTAACAGGCGATCGCACTTTTTCTGGTCCATGAGCTTCCCTTTGTGCAACCAACAGTCTAATGAGCCAGAGAGCTCTCTTAACATGAGTTAGCTCAAGGGATAAACTCTTTGAACCTACCGTTGTTCTGATGTTGGCACTTGAGGTCTTTCACATGTGTCATGATGGCATGTGTCCGCTAAACGATTGAGCCAGCTGCATATCAGCCACAGGTCAATAGAACCTATCCCAAGGGCACTTTTTCTTTCATCAAAAGTCAAAAGCTGAAATACAAGCGGAACTTAACAGCTGGGAACTCTCTCTCCATATGTGGCGGAGAGTAAAAACGATACAGGAGGTCAGGGCTCATGATGAGCTCTTTCTGTTGACGTAATGTCCATCATACGGACAAAATGCCATTTTAAGCCAATAATTCCAGAGTCCTAATGCTTACTTATCCTAGTCAACTTGCAAAGTGAAAGCTGAAAAGTTCAAATCACCTTTGTACTGGTGCCGTACACTGAGCTAGGTAGGTCCCCATTGCCGGAACGCAAAGTGTACCACTTATGAGTTCTTGGGTTTTTCTCAATCTCTGAAATACCCGCTGGTCCGCCTTTGGGTGATTCCACTGTTCTTTCAGATGAAAATTCGTCTTGCTGAATGATATATGAACCACACGAAGAAATGTGCAGGTCTACTGGAGAACTGAGAGACTGATACACTTTCAGAATTTAAGGTCAATTTATACCGATGGCCTTGGGACAAAACTGGATTCAGTACCTCTGGGAACTAAGACAACTCTAGTACCGACTTGTGATTTAGACGCTGTTATATAATGCTTGAATCCGGTTATCATCTGTAACACTATTCACGGATAAGGTAACTAATCTGATAGACGAGAGTCCAACCTGGCATAATAAACTAATAAAGTATATCAATTAACCATTAATAGAATTTTAGATTCAAACATAACTCTGGACTCAGAAGTATATCGGTGGTTTCTCCTGAATGTCAAAAACAAACCTGAGCTTCAGGGTAAGGTCAAGCAACAGGAGCACATGCGACCACTCAGCGAAAAGGAATTAGAAAAACTCTTCAGCTACTCAAAAAGCACCTTAAACGCCATCGGATCCAGTAGCCGGGAGATCATGCTAGGTTAATAGCCGCCAGGCAAACTAACGCCACCCGCATTGTCAAGGATACAGTAGTCTCGTTCTCGATCGTACTCTTCAGTGGGGAGATCGTGATATTGGACACGAGATCATGTAAGTCTTAGACTATCCAACTGCTGACCGTGGGATTTTCGATCTATGATCGGTATCTTCCTCCTTTGGCGATGGCTCTATTTGGTGGCTGAATTGCAACTGATCGTCTCTATGATCTGAGTTCCAGATCATCTTGGCAAACAACATTCACCGGCAACAAACACAGAATAGGCAGTTAACATCTGACATATTTCATCCTTCAAATAGACTTTCACATGAAACCCGGCTTAAAGCGTGTGCAAGCGAGCAAAAATCTTAAGTTAAGGGACAATCCCTTGGCCCGGGCACGTCATCGGCCAGCACCCAACAACAAGTTAGGCTCGATACAAGCAAACCAATAGCTCAGCAATTCACTACACAAAGCCAAGAAACAAATAAAAAAAAGTCTGAACTTTTGTTCAAGCTATTGTACATCAGGCAGGTGAGCTTACTTGACGTGGTCTCAGGCAACGATGGTGATATTCTCGTAGCTCCCGTGTGGCAAGCAGGGATCTTCGGGGAGTACGGCCTTATGCGTTAGGGACAGGCTGAAAGGGAATGAGCTTATTGTTATTGTTTAACTGCCTTGGGAAGTGTGTGTGTTCATCACGCAATGTTTCGGGGAGTCTGGACATGTCACACGAGGTGGTGTTCCCTGTTACAGTTGGCCAGGATGAGCGTGGGATGAAATTTTCTTGACAAGCACCCACTTCCATCGAATGCAGCTGTTCCCTGATGCAGACTGACCCGGACTCCCGATCGAATACCTCATACGCCAATATCCACAGCTAAAATTGGGAAGGTAGTTAAAACAAAGACCTAAATTGAGCCTCAACAAGCCGCAATCCCACGAGTCTGGATTCTTATACAAGCGGCGCGATGCCCGGGGAGACTTTTTCGCACCCATGCCAAGAGTGGACCAATTGTGCATCTTGACTTACTTCAATTGGCCAGCTGGATATAAGCGTGCGATCACCTCAGATCGCGTCATCGTCCCAGTCACTCTGAAAACACCAAAGAAAGAATTTTCATGACACATTAGCTGCCCACAAGGAGCTTCACCCCATCCACTGCCCGGTCATGATTGGTGCCTCACCGAGTCGCACGATTCAAGGATCGTGCCGTTCTGGCGGCCTTCTAGACTTTTGGGTCCGCTGCGCTGTGGATCACCCAAGCTTTTCTAATTTTTTGCCTTCCCATGGGGAATGAGGGAGGATATGGGGGTATTAAAGGGGATGGAGGATCCCCTTTGTTGGAGGTGGTTCATCAGAGATTGGGTTTTTGTTTTGAAGAACTAAAGTCGGAATCATGAGTAACGACGATGTCAAGGGTCTTGAGCCCAAGGCTAACAAGACCAACTATGTCGGTTCAGACAGTGAAGAGGGTATGTCTACCATGATACTTGTCCATTTGAGAGTGTTGCTAACTTTACAGGCCGTCTTCATGTCGCCGCCGAAAACAAACGCCAGATCGGTGTTCTGAGCGCTTCTATGCTCATCTTCAACCGTGTCATTGGAACCGGTATCTTTGCTACACCCGGCTCTATCCTCGCTCTCCTCGGCAGTCCAGGTCTTGCACTCATCATCTGGGTCGTTGGTTCCATCATCGCCGCCGCTGGTACAGCCGTCTACCTCGAATGGGGAACCGGTATTCCCAAGAACGGTGGTGAGAAGAACTACCTCGAGTTCATCTACCGCAAGCCCAAGTTCCTCGTCACCGGTATCTACGCTTCATACATTATTCTCATGGGCTGGGCTTCCGGTAACTCTGTTGTCTTTGGAGAGTACATCCTCCATGCTGCCAACAAGGAGGTTGACCGCTGGAACCAGCGTGGTATTGGTCTGGCTTGTATCACAACTGCCTTCATCATCCACGGAACTGCTCTTAAGTGGGGTCTTCGTCTTCAGAATGTTCTTGGTATCATCAAGCTCATCATCGTCTTCATCATGATCATCTGCGGTTTCGTCGCCCTTGGTGGTCATCTCAAGACCGACGAGAAGCCCAACAACTTCAGCAACGCCTTTGAGGGTACTACTGGCAGCGCTTATGGTGTTGTCACTGCTCTGTACAATGTCATCTGGAGTTTCGTCGGTTACAGCAACGCCAACTACGCCCTTAGCGAGACTCGCAACCCTGTCCGAACCCTCAAGATCGCCGCTCCTACTGCCATCATCTCCGTCTCCATCATCTACATCCTTGTCAACATCGCCTACTTCGCTGCCGTCTCCAAGGCTGAGATTATTGCCTCTGAGCGTCTCGTCGCTGCTTCGCTCTTCCGCAATGTCATGGGCCCTGCTGCTGAGCGCGCTATGTCTGTCTTTGTCGCCTTGTCTGCATTCGGAAATGTCCTTGCTGTCATCTTCTCCCAGGGTCGTCTTGTCCAAGAACTCGGTCGCGAGGGTATTCTGCCTTTCTCCCGTCTCTGGGCTAGCAACCGACCTTTCAACGCTCCTCTCGCTGGTCTCTTTGAGCACTGGGTCATTTGCGTTATTGTCATTCTTGCTCCTCCTCCTGGAGATGCCTACAACTTCATTCTCAAGTATGTATCTACCTCCACTCTGTCTGTCAACGTTGCTAACCAATCAGCCTCATCTCTTACCCTCTTGCGATCGTCAACACCTTTGTCGCTGGTGGTCTCGTCCATCTCTACCTTCACGGCGCAAAGTACAACTGGAACCCTCCGATCAAGGCCACCCTTCCCGTCACCGTCTTCTTCCTTCTCAGCAACATGTATCTGGTGATCGCACCATTCATCGCTCCCGACGACCCCAGCCAGAACCAGTACAAGAGCATGCCTTACTACATCCACTGCGTTGTCGGTATTGCTATATTGGTTGCTGGTGCCTTCTACTGGCTCATCTGGGCTATCATTCTTCCCAAGATTGGTGGTTATAAGCTTGTTCGCGAGGTTCACGTTGATGAGATTGATGGTTGGGAGTCTAACCGCTTCCATCGGGAACCTATTAACAATTAATTGTAATTGCTTCGAGTTGTCAGCGTCTTTAGACCACCTAGATTAATACCCAAATTGCTGTTGCTGCTTGTTCAACACAATAATAGACTTTCACTTGATGATCTTCATGGTCCACAATTAACCGTGATGCTGCATGTAATTGAGCTATGACTAAGAATAAGTAAGGTACCGAACTGAAGGACTGGCGCGCTCGAGAGTGGGTGTCGCGTATGACTTCACTTAGAATGCTTTAGACATCTTTTGCCTGGATACCCTGTATTGCTTCGGCTGTATGGGATCAACTATGATCCGGCGGCTTTGAATCAATCGCGAAACCAACACCAAATACCGCGTTCCAATCGACCGAGAATATCACGTTCATCCAGATCCAGTTCCTCCTCACACCCGAAGTCCGATGCGAATATTCAGGGTCCGACCCACTCAAGCTCATCGGTGCCAGTTCTCCCGCCGAAAATGACGTCTCTCCGGTCCTACTTCTGCCTCCGATCGCCGCAACCTCGGAACCACAATTACCCCCGATACTCTTCTTTAAACATATCGCAAGTCGCAATCATGACCTCGACAAACAAAACATCACAGCAATCATGTCGAAGCTACTAAGACTACGGGCGAGACCTCTCACGTGGGGAAGCAGCTTCACAGCGCGCCAATTCAGCACAACAAGACCTGCGCTCGCGGTACGGGGAGGGTCGAAGCTCTTCAAAGATGCGGACGCTGCGGTTGCGGATATCAAGAGTGGTTCAACACTATTGAGTTCGGGTTTTGGTCTCTGTGGTGTCGCGGATACACTGATTGGAGCGCTGAACAGAAGAGGTCGCGATTCTCTCAATTCGCTGACTGCTGTGTCGAACAATGCTGGTGTTGAAGGCAAAGGCGGTTTGGCAACGCTCACAAGCGCTGGTCAAGTCAATCGCCTGATCCTCTCATACCTCGGAAACAACAAGGTGTTGGAGAAGAAGTACCTGACTGGCGAATTGGCTATTGAGCTTTGTCCTCAAGGAACTCTAGCTGAGCGCATTCGTGCTGCTGGCGCTGGCATTCCTGCATTCTTCACACCAACTGCAGCTCGTACGTTATCCGTCAATTGATCAAGCGAAGCTAACAGGCTAGACACTCTTCTGCAGGATGGAGAAATCCCCGTGCGGTTGGACAAGTCTGGTGCTGTTGTCGAAAAGGGTCGAAAGCGAGAAACACGCGAGTTCAACGGTCGAACGTTCCTCATGGAGACAGCAATTGAAGGCGATGTAGCTATCATCCGAGCTTGGAAGGCTGATAAGGAAGGAAACTGTGTATTCCGGTATGTCTACTCAATCGAGAAGTCAATTGGTGCTGACAAGTTAGATACGCAACAAAAGCATTCGGACCCATCATGGCCAAGGCCGCGAAACTCACAATTGTCGAAGCCGAAAACATCGTCGAAGTTGGTGAAATCGATCCCAACGATGTCGACCTTCCCGGAATCTTCGTCGACCGAATCGTCCCATCTACAGCCGAGAAGAATATCGAGGTTCTCAAGTTGAGAGAAGAGGGATCTGATGGACCACCCAAGGCTACGAATGAAGCGCAAGAGCGACGAAACCGCATTGCCAGACGAGCGTCTAAGGAGTTGAAACCTGGTTACTATGTTAACTTGGGTGTCGGCATTCCTACATTGGCTGTCTCTTTTCTGCCTGCCGATTCGACGGTGCATATCCAATCTGAGAACGGTATTCTTGGAATGGGTGCTTATCCTACAAAGGATGAAGTTGATCCGTATGTTAATCGTCTCTGTGTGAAGCGTCGCTAACAAATTAGTGATATCATCAACGCTGGTAAAGAAACAGTCACCCTTGTCCCCGGCGCATCCGTCTTTGACTCCGCCGAGTCATTCGGCATGATCCGCGGCGGTCACGTCGACGTCTCAATCCTAGGCGTGAGTTCTCCCAACATCTCTCATTTCATTTCCCTACTAACAATCCCAGGCCCTTCAAGTCAGTGCTGTCGGCGACTTGGCTAACTACATGATCCCCGGCAAAGTCTTCAAAGGCATGGGCGGCGCAATGGATCTCGTCGCCAACCCCGACAACACCAAGATCGTCGTCGCCACCGAACACTGCGCCAAGGACGGCTCATCAAAGATCAAGCAGCAGTGCACGTTGCCACTAACAGGCGCACGTGTAGTAAGCACGATCATCACGGATCTGTGTGTGTTTGAGGTAGATCGCGAGCAAGGCACACTAACGCTTACGGAACTTGCGCCGGGGGTTAGCGTGGATGAGGTTAGGAGTAAGACGGATGCGGACTTTTCGGTGGTGGATGATTTGAAGCAGATGGAGTGATACCAAGTTAATGAACTTTTGTGTTATGATGTACTGTACTTGCACTTTTGTGTGGTGAGTGGAACTTTTGGAGATTCGTCATTGAACCCTGGTGGCTTGGAATAAAGTTGGCTCCGCTGCGGGGATTAGATTAAGGTTAGTAGTCTATTTGGGCGATCGGCAGGGCGGTTGAACCGTTTGTTGCGCCATTGATACCTTGTTATAGCGAAGATGAACGCCAGTGCCGATGGGGAAGGTCCTGTTTAATTTGCTAATGATCATCTGCGGTGCTCAAAAGTTTGCCCGATGTTACTGTCGCCAAGAATGAGGAGTTGGTTTATATAGCAGTGTTGGGCAGCAGGTAGTTCAATCGTCACGCATCAATCATGAGGTACTCAATCGTTTCCCTCCTCACACTCGCCTTGGGTGCTCTTGCTGTTCCCAAGACTGAGATCAAGTCTTATGATGGCTACAAGGTCTTCCGTGTAAACACCCACGGCAAGTCCGCCATCAAAGAGAAGCTCACTCCAATTACCTTTGATGAATGGGAGCATGGCTACCAACACGTTGACATTGTCGTCGCGCCCAATGACATCAGCGCCTTTGAGAGTCTGAAGCTTGACTACACCACTCTGCACGAGAATCTCGGTACTTCAATCACGGGTGAGAGCGTCTCCCGCAAGAAGTGGAAACGTCAGGCAGATGATGATTCATGGTTCGACGAGTTTCACAACTATGAGGATCACATCGACTACTTCCGTGACTTGCAGGCGCAGTTCCCAAACAACTCAAAGATCGTGTCGTCGGGCAAGTCGTATCAGAAGAGGAACATTTATGGGCTTCATTTGTGGGGTGACGACGGTCCTGGAAAGCCTGCAGTGCTTTATCATGGAACTGTTCATGCCCGTGAATGGATCTCTGGTCCTGTAAGTTTGCTGCTACCTCATTGGCCTTCGTGGCTGACCGTTAGACCCTCGAATACATCACCCTTCAGCTTGTCAAGGGCTTCAAGAGCGGCGATGAAGATGTCACATCTTATCTGAACAAATACGACTTTTACATCTTTCCCTTCGTCAATCCCGATGGCTTTGTAGGTTTTTTTTCACTCATATCTACGGACTAAGCTAATTTGTTAGGTCTACTCTACCACCGCTGATCGCCTCTGGCGAAAGAACCGTCAACCTCCTCCCGCCACTGCAGCCAACCAGTCATGCTACGGTCGCGACATCAACCGTAACTGGGAATTCGGCTGGGACTCCAACAAGCGCGGTGCCTCCACAGATCCCTGCTCCCAGGTTTATCGCGGTGAAAAGCCGGCCGACACTCCCGAGAACCAAGGTCTCGATAAATTCGTCCGTCAGCTCCGCGACACCGTTGGCATTGCGCTGTACATCGACTGGCACAGCTACGGACAGTACATCCTCTCTCCCTTCGGCTACAAGGAAGATCTTTACGCACCTGAGCTCGGAAAGTGGACCAAGGCCGCTGCGTTGGTCAGTGAGGCTATTCGCGAGAGTACAGATGATCACACAACATATACTTTTGGACCTAGTGGTGCTGTTCTATACGTTACCACTGGCGCTGCTCCTGATCATGTTTACAGTGTCGGAGGAGCCAAGTTCTCGTATACCATTGAGCAGCGTGATACTGGTGAGAATGGTTTCGTTCTCCCACCTGAGCAGATTCGACCAAATGCTGAGGAGCAGTGGGCGGGTCAGAAGGTGCTGCTGTCGCTGTTGGATGAGACGTTCTTTGATGGAAAGGGTCCTGCGCTCTACCAGGGACAGACTTAGATGTGGGGTGAATCTCTGTTTCTTGTACATAGTTGAAAGTCAATTGAGTTGGTGGAGGGCGCCATGACGTTGCACACCTTCGCCATCGAACTCTACAGTCATCCCGAGATCAGACCGTTCCGAATGGCTTTATCGCAAGAACTCAATTGCTTAATTATCCAATTCTACGTCTATTGTCTATCACAGCTTCGAATCTCTACCAGGCGCAAAGCTGCTTCCACCGATTGCCTCAACAATCTTATCCACCGTATTCAAGATCCAATGCCCACCCTCATCACTAGCCAAATACTGCACGGCCTCTTCACTCTCCCCATCCTGATCATTCTTATAAGTCCCATCCTCAAGCGCCTTTCGCAATCCAAAGACATGCGACAGCACTTGCGGTCCAACACCAGTCTGTGCACGTAGACAAGAAATAGCAATCATAGAGGTGTGGACCCGCCCAAGGCTCGCAAGTGTATCGCGCTGTGCAGCAGGAGGATCGGACAGGAGAGCAGAGTAGTGGCTGCTAAGGATATAAACGGGCAAATCGGGATGCGCAAGCGCAAGCTTCTCGAAGAGCTTATCTTCGTACGGCCTGTAGATCGAATCCCACAGTCCGCGACCGCGCGCCAACGCCTCGTCGATGTTTTGCGATGTTGGTTGTCGGCTTGGTTTCGTGGAGAGTTTCGATGTTACTTCTTCGGGGAGCGATGCGTGGAATGAATTTAGGGAATTGATCGTTCGTGGGATGCCGTTGAAGCTGATGCACTTGAGGCCGACTTCTCGGATGAACTCGGCATTCTGAACAGCCGAGTTGGGATCTTTTGCGGACGCGACACGATGAAGAACAGGTAAAGAATCGGGAGAGTTGAGAGTAAACGTCGCAGCAGCCTGAACTTTTAGTTAGTATATACAATTGATTAATGCGACGATTGTGGAAGACGTACAGAAACTGTTAGCCATGACTTTGGGCCGAGGTTCCTAATCGCAGCATCGTTTGCGATGGCCTCATACAATTCCTGTACTTGTTTCGGCGCAGGACGAGGGCCTGGCTTAGCAAAAGGCGCATTGATAAGCGCTTTCAGCGATGTAGATAGTTTCGACATGTCTGCTTGTTTCTCGTTTGACATTGTGTTTTCTGCCGGGGATGTATTGACGCTTTTGTGATCATGACGATGATGGGCGGGAGTCAGAGTTGAAGACCGAGGGATGGTCCCGCTTTTTCTACGGGGTTCAGAATGGATGTGCGGACGGAGCTAGATTTGGATGCCGAGAGCTTGTGTAAGTGTACAAAACAATGAGATGGAAGGGGATTGAGAGGAGTAGTTTACAGTTTGCTAGGATAGAATAGGATATTGTTGAAATGACTTCTGATAAGAAAAAGGAACCTTTTTGGCTTGGGTATGTCTCTTTCAATCAGGCGTGAATATAGCTGACTGTTTGTAGTGGTGCTGCAGCTTGCATGGCTGTTTGCTTCAGTATGTCTTCCTCAATCATGGAGAGCTTGACTAACATGTAAAGCCCACCCTTTGGATCAAACGAAATAGTAAGTTTCTCCGTCAACACTTACATCTCCAAGCTAACCAATTAGTCGCATGCAAGTACTCAAAAGCAATGCCTCCATGCTCAACGTCCTATACCGCTTCGCCGCACGAGATGGTAAGTCTCCCGCCTTTTATACCACCCATTCACTAATTATCAGGCATCCCATCACTCTGGAACGGCTTATCAGCTTCCATCCTCCGTCAAGGAACATACTCAACCGCTCGTTTCGGCTTTCACACATACTTCTCGGATAAACTGAGAGGGTACACAGGCAAGAAGCTCTCAGTTGCGCAGAACATCGCTTGCGCTGGTGTAGCTGGTGGTGTAGCCGGTTTAATCGGCAATCCAGCTGAGGTTGTTCTTGTCCGTATGTGTGCAGATGGCGCAAAGGCTCCTGCGCAGCAATTTGGATATGCTCATGCTTTTGATGCGCTGGCGAGAGTGTATAGCGAGGAGGGCATGATGGCGTTCTGGAAGGGAATTGCTCCGAATATCGCTAGAAGTGCTTTGATGAGTGAGTTTCCTGTTTCATTAGTGAGCGTTGCTAATAGGCGCAGATGTCTCTCAGATCGCTACGTAAGTTTGCTGCTTCTGTTAGTTACTCAACTAACAACTCAGATACGCCTCCGCCAAACAATACCTCCTCGGCAACGGTTTTGGGGATGATACAAAGACACATGCCCTCTCATCTTTAGCCGCTGGAACAATGGCAACGACTCTATGTGCCCCCGCAGACGTTCTCAAGAGTAGAATGCAATCCAGCGCTGGAAAAGAAGGCCTAGCCCAAGTTCTGAGCACTGGTCTTAGAGAAGAAGGTCCACGCTTCCTTATGAGGGGCTGGACGCCGGCTTGGTTAAGACTTACGTACGTTTTCCGTTCCGATTTGGGACCAAGCTGACTTTCTAGACCACATACTGTCTTGACTTTCGTGTTTATGGAGAAGCTTCGACAGCTTACATCGATAGATTGGCTCGGTGGGATTAGTGCAGCGGAGAAAGACACTCTGCGTTGAGAAACTCGCGTCCTGGATTTAGTGAGATGTTGATTTGAGCAAGTAACTTGTTTGTTGATTTATGTAGCAATTATATACCAACTTCAGGCCAGTAAAGCCATTCGAAATTCGTCATGTCCTCCCATGATAATCCTCCAAACGAAGGCTCGAAATCGTTGCCTGGCTGATTCAGCGCTTGAACGATCTGATCATCCGACATTGCTGAGAACTGTAATGGTTCGGGCCATAACGCCTGCTGATCCAAAAAGGTTGGAGTAGTAATTGGTGCTTCGTTAACGATTGGCATTCTCGGGTCTGAGATACCATCTCCTGTCGCTGCCCTTCTCACGATCTGCTTGAGGTATTTCCCGTACTTGATGGAAAGGCCATTTCGATGCCGTGTGACTTTTCCGATCCTTTCCAGAACTGTGGCTGTTTCGTCGATGAGGTTGCGGACACTTGGCGCGAGGGATGATCCACCGGTTGCGTAAGAACTTAGTGTAAGGGCAAAGCAGGCTGCGAATGAAATCATGATGGCAGTATTGTTGGGCATCGATTGAAGTTGTGATTCTCCCTGGATTGCAGCTCGCATGACGTTGAGGGCGGATGAGAGACCAGCCGTGTGAAAGAAACGGCGGACTTCTAGTGGTGCAGTTGGATGGTTTATCACTCCGCCGTAGATAGACAATCGGGTATGTGTGACGAGAATTTCGACATAGGGAGGAAGACGGCGGTCTGATGGTCAGCGTAGTCTTGTCAAGAGGTCATATATCTTACCAGGTCCTTTTCCGATCGATACTCCCCATTCCGTGTACCATTGGTCAAAGAATCGTTCAATTGATCCTTGGATCCTGTGGCTGTTAGCTGCGTCACTGATTTTGGTGGCAAACGTACGACTGCGCGATTAACGATCCATCGCTAGAAGCCATCTGAGATCCATCGCAGAGAGCACGAACAGTAGCAAAAAGTGCATCCAAGTCCCTTCTCAGAACCGCCATGGAAACAAGATGACCGTCAAGAGGATCAGCATATTCAGAACGATGCCAGTTATCACAATCTTTTAAAGACCTCGTCATCGGCACTGAAAACGGTCGCCCTCTTGCCAAAGACATTCCTCGCTCAAGAACAAACAACGAAAGCCAGCATCGTTCTCGGTTCCTGAGAAAGAGTCTTCCTTTTTCTGACCATGGATCGATTTCGGGGAACCCATCCATTGCGAGTGCAGCTCTTGGGTCGAGGCAGTCGCCCCTTGCTAGACCGATACCGGACCCTGAACCAACCATTTCTGGTGAGATGAGACTCTTGTGAAGCGATAAATCTGTGGCAACTGTGTTGGCGATCGAGATGTAAGTACACGTCTCGTCATCAGTTGAATGTTGTCCGGGAAACATCCATGGGATATTGACCATGAAGGCAAGCACAATTTCAACTGATCGATACCGATTTACCATGACTCTATGCGCAAGAGTTCTAGCGTGATTTGATAACCGTTTTGAGAGGGCTGCTGCTGAGGGCATAAAAAGTGCAGATGCAGCCATGATGGACGTGTAAAGGAACGCTGATCTTGAACGCGTGAATTCAACGCTGTATATCCTCGGGTCAAGACCCCATCGTGTATGCGCGAGGTTCCGATGAAAACTACACAGTTAGCATGCGCTAAATATGGTGTGATGAACTCACAAGTTAAAGAGCTTATCCGCTTCATCCTCAGATACAAGTCCCAGAGAAACAGGATCAACATCAGGTCCAACATCGAGATGAACTTGCGCCGGCGCAAAGAATGCCTGAATTTCATCCTCCGTTTGGCCCTGCGTACTAGCCGTATGCGCCTGTTGTGGAGAATTACCATGTCGCGACTCAGGCGACGGTTGAATATACGATGCTCTCGCAAGAAGCTGCAGGGGATTCTCTGCATCGTCAATAGCAAGGCTCTGTTGCGTTCTCTGAATAAAATCAGGCATCGCTACAGGATCTTGCTCCTCCTCCTCTTCCGAATACGCATCGTCGTCGCCATCACCGCTGACACTGTATCCACGAGTAGTCGCGTGTTCAGGTGTATTCGCATTGCTGAGTAATTCCTGCAAATGGTTAAGAATCCTATCATCTTCGGGATTCTTCTGCGACGCTGATCGGGCGCGTTTTACAGCCTGGTCAATCTGATACAGCGCCTTATCCAACCCAGTTCGTTTACTGACAAGTCAGCATTGAATAGACACCAACATCAGACGACCATGCGGGGAAGCTTACTTTTTAATACCCTTTTGCCGTCCGGGATGATATGCGGGACGCACACACTCGCAGTCAAGCTGTATGCATCTCCTGCATCGTTCCTGGTGAGGTTTCCAGTCGCATTTGATCTTTGAGCGCCGACATACGAGACAGGCAGCTTGTCTTGGACGCGGCGAATCACCAGACTCGAGCGGGGATGTCTGGCTCTGAGAGTCAGAATTCCGCCCCGCCATGATTCAGAAGGACAAAAAAGTCGGAGGTTGATCTGTTACCGACGATGGGAAGTCGATGAGGTGATGAGAAACAAAGCTGGGTAACGGGGGGAATGGGGGAGTTGAGAGGCGGAGACGTTTCCGACTCGAGCTCGAGTCAGTTCGTCGGAAACACACATGATTGGTCAGTATTTAAGCTTCCGATATTGACTCGCGAAGCGGAGATGCATGCATGTATCTTCAACGGTTCACTAATAGACATGATTAAGATTATGCATAGTTATTCGGTCCTATCGATAAGGTATATTACTTGCAGATACGGATATATTATCCACAGGCTATAGAGATTTTCATGTCGCCATCGACCCTGTCGAGCACGAAACGAACGGACAATGGCAAAAGTGGAAATGGCCACTGACTATATCGTCGGGCAACATGCGATTCTAGCCTGATTCGGAAGAGTTGTGCACCAACCTTGTTTCAATCCACAATTGATACTCCATCGATGAAAATCTTTTGAATGAATGGTGATATGAGAGGGGTCCAAGGGGTTTATAAGAGGTGAGGGTTGGAATTATTTCTGAATTGAGTTTTTCGTTTAGAGGTTTGCGTAGCCGTCAAAATGTCGTCCAACGCTGTGATCGAATCCGGCAGCGATAAAGATGTCAAGGATGTCACTGAACAGAGCGTTGAACAGTCTAAGCCTGTATCTCGGTTTACACGATGGTATCGCAGCCCCTTATTCAACGTCATAATCGTTGGTTTGATCTCCTTCACCCAGCCAGGAATCTGGAATGCCCTCAACAGTATGTTTACCGTCCGCTCACCTTATATCGCTGACAATTGTAGATACCGGCGCTGGTGGTCAGCAGGAACCATACCTTGTCAATGGCGCCAACTCACTCACTTTTGGCATCATGGTTTTCGGATGTTCCATCTTCAGTATCCTGGCCAATAAGATTGGTCTGAAATGGGTTCTTGTTATCGGTACCCTTGGATATGCACCCTATTCTGCAGCGCTTTACACCAACAACAGATATGGTGTTGAGTGGTTTGTTCTGTTTGGCGGTGCCACTTGCGGTATTGCTGCTTCTGCTCTTTGGGCTTCGGAGGGTGCTATTGCTTTGGGATATGGTGATGTCAAGGATCGTGGAAAGTTCAGTAAGTCGCATTATCTGATCGTCAAGTTACTGTGCTAACCTCTGTAGCTGGAATTTGGCTCGGTCTTCGTGAGCTTGGTCAACTCATTGGCTCTTCAATTCAGCTCTCACTCAACGTCGAGTCTGGCAAGCGAGGTCGTGTTGGATACACCACTTATCTGGTCCTCATCGCTCTCCAATGCCTCGGTCTTCCTCTTGCCCTTCTAGTCTCACCTCCCAACAAAGTCATCCGCCCTGATGGCTCCAAGTTGCCTCACACGAAAACCAACAAGAGCATCAAGGAACAATGCAGACGATGGGGAGCTCTCATCAAGCGCAAGCAATTCTTCCTCTTGATTCCTATTCTTGTCGGGTTCAACTGGAACAGCACGTACCTCGGCATTTATCTCGTCAACTACTTTTCCGTCCGAGCTCGTGCTTTGGCGTCGTTGACTTCAGGTATCGCTGCTACTGGTGCCAATATCTTCTGGGGTTGGTTCTTCGATCTCAAGTACTTTAGCCGACCTCAGCTTGCCAGATTCACATGGGTATTCTTGGCTGTTACCATGACTGCTCTGTTTGGTTGGCAGTTTGCTATGGAGCTGGAGTATCGTAACGCCAACCCTCCTGTTACTCTCGATTGGGCCCTCCCTGGCTTCGGTCGTGGATTCGCTGTCCAAGTTCTTCTTCGGTAAGTTCATATCTGCCTGCATGCGAGAAAACAAGTGCTAACAAAGCAGTTTCATGAACGAATCTCACTACATGTTTGTGTACTGGATCATCGGAACTTTCTTCGAGGACGTTGAAACTCTGACCCTCGCTGTTGGCCTAGTCCGATCTTTCGAGTCTCTTGGATCTTGCTTGGCATTTGGCGTTGGTGCTGCCAAGGTTCCATCTCTGACCAACCTCATCGTCGCCTTTGTCATGTTCTGTATTTCTCTTCCTTCAACGTCTTTTGCCGTTTTCCTTGTCCCTGAGCGTCCGGCAAACCATGTCCTTGACACGGATAACGAGTCTGAGGAATAAGGTTAGAGTTCATAGCTAGACTTTAAATAACATTTTGAGACTCTCCACTGTGCATTCCGGGTCCCCAGTTTTCTAACTCGTATCTAATCAATGTGGATCAAATCGATCATGATCGCGATGCAGGGTCACGGCACAAGGTCCTGCTGGATGGATGAGGATGTCGTTCGATTACAAGCCACATGTGTTGGTCCAGAAGATGAAGTTAGCAATCTCTAAAATAGTGCCAGGAAACCAAAAGAAAATATACACACTTGCCAAGCAAGATGCGCTGTCATATCCGTGAGGGCATGGGTCGAGGGCGGCATAGGGCTGAACATCCGAACACAGGGGACGGTAGTCAAGTGTAGCATAAAGATAGAATTACGGTTGAACCCCTGTCCATAGTTAAAGCTATCTCAACGACGAAATCATGACCTCCTCCATATCCCTATACCGTATTGTCCCATTCTTGAACGCTCGAACCAGTCCTCGAACTTTGTGCTGAAGAGGAGTAATCTTTCTCAAATGCAGAAACTTTCGAACCAGCTGAGCAGCAATGGCGAAAGCTCCCGAAACAGCACCGATCTTGAAAAAGACATATAGATCACCTTGCGAGGTGACATATGGCAAGGTGAAGCAAAATGCCGTCCTACGTTTGTAAGCAATGAACCTCACAGAGCCATGATACATACCATGCAATGATAAGTGGAGATATGGCCTTGACATAAGGCCGCTCCTGTTTTTTTATCTTTCCAAGAATGTCATCGAGCTTGACGAGATCTTGTATAGCGTTGGTTTGTGAGCGTTGGGCACTCCGATCTGCTTCTGAGCCCCGAGGCTGAAGAGGTCTGGCATAAAGCCCAGGAAGTTCCTCGTGGCTTCTTTCATGTCCGATATACTCGAAATATTTCTTCAGGTGGAAATTTGCGGATTTTCTGCAAGTTTCAAACTGTTCAAAGGCGTCGCTGTCAGGGGCGATCGGTGAAACTAGTGATAGTGTTTGAGTGGTGATGCCCGCTTCCTTGATAAGAGAGTTACCCATGTTGTCTTTGACTTTCTGAATGTTTCTCGTTCTTTAATTTACTTTTAGATATGTTCTCGGTGGAAACAGAAGTGAAAGCGTTCCCTTTAGATACGATCCGTTGCAAGCATGAGCTGAAAATGACCAGAAAGCAGCAAGGATTCAAGCATGTTGATTGGCTGTATAAAGAACAATAGCTCGTTTAGATTCAGAATCAGGTCGATTTGATATTCTTCTCAAGACAATGTAAAGTGGCGTCAAACTAGTCACAGCAGTGCGGCTTGTGCGTATAGCCGCAGACGAGATATTCGAGGGCGACGGTTGAATGAATTTCGAGTTGAATAGGGAAATAGTCTATGAATTCTCCCTCAGGCAGGGCACCCGTGGCTCTAGAGTCTAGATATTCTTCATTTTAATAGGCGTACGAATTGCGATAGCTTCTGTGGTCAAATTGTGCTAGGCTGATAGGTCTGCCTCCACAATCACTCTGGCTCAACCAACAAAGACGTTACATGTCTGTGCATTGATGGATCGCGTGCATTGGCCCAATGACGGGCTTGATCCGAAGCTCTTCAAGAATAGACTGAAAGATGTTTCACAGTATGTAAAAATGTATTCATTAGTTTTGCTATAAAGGTATCAATCAACTATCGTTCTACAAAGATCTATCGCTCGGACTTTCAGACCTCATCTGAGTCGTAACTTGTGTTTTGTTAAACTTCGTCTCCCCGTTGACGAGACTCTGTTCATCATTCTCACTATACTGCACATGAAACGTCCTCTGCAACTCGATACCTCCATGCTCAGGCGTATGTATAGAGTCACCCGCATGAGAGGGTAACTCCACGCGAGCACGGCTGCGACTCAAAATATGTGATTTCCGTCCGTAGTTTTCTCCGTAGTTGTTGTTGTACTTGCTCGAATCGTAGGATGAGCCTCCAAGAGAGGGAAACATACGCACGAGAATCACGCGGAGAGCGGGCATGGATGCGCAGATTATACCGACGTTGATTTCAACGGTTGACCAGATGGAGATGTCGGTTTGGTCGTATGTTGGGTTGTGAGATGAGCCGAGATCGACAAGGAATTGAAGACGGATGATGCTCACGACGGTGACACTGGAAAGTTAGCTAGGTTCATTGAAATTGACGGACGACTTACAAAGTTCCGACGATAAACATGGCGGCAACACCAATCTTCTTTTTCCAATGCAGTTTAAGCTTTCGCAGATACCACAATGGAACTGCAAGCATCCATATATCCACAGCAACACTGATAGATGCATTGGCCCAGCCGATGGCAGTTGAGTTCAAGCTGATACTGTTAGTCAAGTCCGACAATCACAATTGTCAACATACCATGTCCCCTTATGCTCTCCATCCCAATTCAGCCAGAAATAGCTCACAGGCGTACACTGAAACGCCGCCAAAAACATAAACAAAACACCAAAAACACTATTGAAAATGATAGTCCCCCAAAGCAACTTTTGCGCCGTACCCGGAAAGATCCTCAGGTAAAAGAACAACAACGACGTCTTGAGCAGCGAGACCTGGGCAAAGTAGAATATCTCAAGTAACCAAAAGTAGAAACCAAACTGTGTTATGTCATCAAACTTTAGTGTCCAGATATCGCGGCCTTCTCCGTGTCCGGCGGTTCCGTGGATGTTCATGGCTGTGGAGGGCATGCCGATGAAGAGCGTGAGCACGATGAAGAGATCGTCGAGGCCGAGTTCGGTCTTGGTGAAGAAGAATTTGGAAAAGAGACGGAGGGCGGTGGCGACGCCGGATATCACGCCGAGGACGATTGTGACGTTGATGAAGAGGGGGGTCTTGTTTCGCACGGGGACTTCGCAGTAGGTGTATGTCATGTTGAGCGTCGCTATTGATGTTAGAGACACGCGACGTTAGAGGAGGGTCGACGTACTCAGACTATCTCTGACGTGACATGCTTGGGCGGCGCATGCCTCTGCTGTTTGGATGATGACTGGGGTCGAGCACACGCATTTCACATCGCTCGATTTGCAGTCCGACTTTGTGATGGCATCTTCATAACAAGGCGCCTACAATGTTAGCACAGACAACCCAATTGATGGGATAACTCACTGCACAAGCAGGCAGACTGGTCAACAACTCTTTCGTTGCATCCGCTGCCGCTACCAGGGGCACAAGGGCCACCAGAAAAGGCACAATCCACTTCATATTGATCGACAAACGGTTTACAAGGAGGACGACCCGCGTGTGCGGACCCCAGGGGATATTTAACAGATTTACTTTAGGGGAGATCTAACGTTAGGGGTTCTCATTTTTAAACCTTGACTTTACAGTCATCGTCTCAAGGATCAGCGGAACCCCACTGCGTTCGTCCCGTCAATTTGGAAGGAAGTTAGAACATGGATGATCCGGATTCTTCCAGATACAGCGTCACATCGCCTGCAGGTTTTGTCCCTGCAAGGGCTAATAATTTTAGTGTATTAATTGGCGCAAGCTCGGGTTGTTAGAGTACAGTATGTCACTGGGTGATATTTTAGTTTGGGCCGAAATATCAGGTACCGCACTAATCGGCATGGGACTGCCGGGCTTCAGTAACCTCCTTTTCGTGAGAAAAAGACCGGAGTTTCAAGTCGTGGATGAGGTCCGGTCCAATTCTGGAAGGTCGTCTCGAATGTTAGTCTAGAGCAAAAGATCCTTGACACTTCAAATCACCTTGGCAGCGGCCCGATCCCTGTCTCGCCAAGGATTGGTTGGGCTGTAAGCGAAGATCATCTCGAGATTTGCTCTAAATGTGAGAATGGAAATGATCAGCATATCACTCAATTGAACTTGTTAGAGGCGCTCGACTTCGAGTCAACTAAATGCATGATTCTGCAACGGAATCGTTCCGTAACAACGCCCCCTTTATTCTTCAGTTTGTGCTTCATCAGAACTCAAATCAGCCTGATAAAACTCGGGTTAGCTTGGTCCGATCCTACCCCAGGTTTCAGCTCAACGCGGTAGTTCAACCGAAGACGAGGAAATTTCCAAAAGCTTGTCAGATGAAGAAAACATCACCCCGAGCGCCCGGTTCACGGTCTATTCTCACATGTAATTTAACAGCTTCGGACAATTGAACAGAATGGGTTCGCTCTCGGGAAACAAGGCTCTCGTACAGAGGAAGCAGTCAAAA
>JABSSZ010001089.1:0-15841 GCA_013755755.1 Fusarium sp. NRRL 25184
TCTCAGCCACAAGTCTCAAATGTGAATAATAATATTTTTAAACTTGTTGAAATACCAGTAATTTTGGGATACGATGGTAAATGAAATACTAGGCATCGTAAGTTCTGGTTGAACTCTCGAGGCACTAAGAAAACTAAGTTCGAGGAACAGTTCGCAGCAGACCTGCATAACCCGTTTACTTATCAAGCATGTTATTGTATCTTTCAAAGAACCCGCCCGATATAGCCTCGTGTTGGTATCCGTACTAGACTAGAGAAGGAAGCTCTTGAAAGGATAAAGGCTGAACCATGATCATAAGATAGTGTTCGTCTGTTCTTTGAGCCATTTGGATGAGAGGCGCTGAGAAATTGTCTACTTATGCTAATCTCTACGGTATTATCCTCCATCTTCAAACAGCCAACCAAGGGCGAAACAAGAGTTAGTATTTTGCTTCTCGTGACGATGTTTGGTGCAAAACAAACCCAGTTAACTCGTGAAAAGACAGTATTGTACGTCCTGAATTGCTATAGCATTACCTCCAGTCCGACTTAACAGGAAACTCCTCTCTATGACAACAAACTGTTACATGATCACTCAAGGTCCGGTAGAGCCTCGACAATCTCGATTGACTTATGATCAACGATCGCAGCACCATATCGCTCGCACATGGGAAACACGCACTCCTTCTTTTGCAAAGCGTATGGCGTAAGAATCCAACCCATACCGGCCATCGTCGCCTTTGCATATTCCTTCATAACATCATCATCATTCGTTGAGAGAGAAGGGCCTCCGAATTTAGCCAGAGCTTCGAGATAATGATCGATTACCGCCACCTCGTTCGCTCTTCGGTCCTCCACTGATAAAGCACCGACGATAAAGTAGGACAGGTCATGGAATGGCGATCCAATGTGAAAGGTCTGCCAGTCGAGAAAACGTGGGTTGCCAGCCTTGTCGAGATATGTATTACCCGTGTGCGGATCGCCATGGATCAGAGACATGAACTTTGGGTTCTTGGTGGCGAAATGCTTCTTAATGGCATTCACCGTTCGCTCTCGGGAAGCTTTGATGATATCAGGACACGGAGGTCGATCCGCACCGTGGATCTGGTCATCCCACATATCAGTCAGAGCCATCATCATGCCCTCATACGAAGCCGTGATCCAAGGATAATCTTCGTACGAGTACCCCCAAGTACTAGCGTGTAGTGCTGCTAGCTGTTCGACGCCAGCTTTGACTTGATCAACCGACCACACATCCCGCGGGTTTCCAAATGTATATCCGGCCTCATTCAAGTCCTCCATCACAAGAATACCCTGCTCATCCGAAACCCCCGCCCACCATACTTTCGTAAGAGATATGTGCTTCAGGGTTGGTGCAACGAGACTAAAGAACCTGGCTTCATTGGTGTACGCGGCTATGAGAAGCTCTCTGAAGCCTTCTGCCGCGAGCATCGCGGGATTGAATCCCCCTTTGATGCACACGTGTTTCGATCGATCTGTTTTATTTCCATCGTCCTCGTATTCGATGGTAAAGAAGAGTTTGCTGGCCGTTGCATTGAGCACACTATCAGTCATGTCTAAAGATTTGACCTTCTGCCCGAGGACTTTCCCGAGCCAATTGGCTGTGACTTGTTCAGGGACATTTGGGAGTGGGTAAATGTCGGAAACAGTCATCTTGAAGAAATGAAACCCCGAATGAAGGCAGAAACATGAACAATTACTACTGCAGTCGGCACTGGGGCTTTCGTCCAATTATTATACAATTCAAGCTCACTTGACATGGTAGGGCATTCCTATCCCCTGCGATTTGCCGTCCACATAAAAGGACTATATATAGGATACCAGGGTCGGGGAACAATCCGCCGAGTATCCTAGGAAAGCAGAACGCTGACTACAGAATGGAGCAGTAATTTATTTGGTATACGATTCCATGACCAATTCACTGAATTTCTCTCATTGTGACCCACTCCAGGCCCTTGTGTGTTGATCGAAGTGATGCATGTTGGCCCTTAAATCCCTCAACACAAATTGTCGTATGTTAGTAAATCAGTGACCCACCTTCCTTTATCGTATGTCCTTAATCTCTCTTGTCCCTTCGAGTAAGGAAGGTATAATCTCATTACACGTAAAATCTAAGCTCAAATCATGTGATGAAGTGAGCATGTGTATTGGTCAGGGATGGACGCTCGCCTTTACTAGAGCACATCTAACAATGGCAACACTTTTAGGCTTGTTGGGTTCCTCCGACATGGGCGGCTGGGATAGTCCTTGGTATGGGGGCCAGTTTGTCAAAAAGAAGTGTGCCCTACATCCATGTCATATCCCCTTTGGAGAGAGAAACTATGGGAGCTCAAGCTTTGAGATGAACATCGTGGTTAGGAGCTTCCCTTGTCCGGCAGAATGCGAATCCGTTTTTGAAGTGGATCAACCTTCAGCGCCTAAATAACTGGTCCTGGAAGCTGTGAGCTCCCTCGATGCATTTCGTACCACCTTCTCTTCCGTATTCATCTTGTCTTTTCTTACCGCAATGGCCTTACGGAACACTTACTATCCATTGATCATCTCTTCTTTGGTGATTGATGGTATTGCCGTTGGCTCAAGGCTTTGGGTACGAACAATCAAGAAAGCCATTGGCTTTGACGATATAGCCATGATATTAGCTCTAGTAAGTGACCCTACCTATATCCATTCCACGGACAGGTAATCTCATACAGCGCCAGCTCGGCTTCATTATTTTCTGTGTAATGGAACTTCAGGCAATCCGATATGGCATTGGCGCAACAACCATCGAACCCGAGTTCGACCTTATAAAAGCGGCCATGGTATCAATAGTCTACGGGCTCCCAGCTAGGTCTTCGCTGACACTGGTCTAGTTCTTCACAACTGCCCAGATCGTCTACATTCTCACTACCGGTGTCTCAAAGCTTGCCGTCGGACTTGTCCTCTTCCGCCTCGCGAACGGCGCCAATATGAAAATAGTTCGCAGAAATCTTGCAGTTTCAATGATCATCGTGACGCTATGGTGCTTGGTAACCGCCTTGATCTTTGGTCTGCAATGCCGTCCACTGTCTGTGGCCTGGGGCGTTGGAGAGGGCTCATGCCTTTCTACCTCTGTTCTGGGGACCACTGGGCTTGCCTTATCTGGCATGGATGTCACCATCAGCTGGTTTTATGCGGTATGTCAGACCTCATGCTACGAGGACTATTTGTCGTACCCTGGCTGACGGAAAACTGCCTGCAGCTTCTGCCTATTTACATGCTTTACAGAACCCAGCTCCGCCCAAGGCTCAAGATCATGGTGATGGTTTTACTCGGACTGGGCGCCGTGTATGTTGACCATTTTCTATTTATCGCGGTGCAAATCGTCTAATCTTGGTTCAGGAGCTCTATCGCAATCATCGTTCGTTTAAAATATCTCATCGACTTGAGCCGGTTGTCGCTAGCCTCTGGTGGACTCGCAACACAAGAAGCTGTTAAAACGACACTTGAAGGGACCATATAGTAAGTATATTGGTCTGTGACTTACTTATTGTACCCTGACTACTAAAAGTTCCGATTTAGTTCTATACTCGAGATCGGCCTTAGCATCCTGGCAGCCTCGTTGACCGCCCTCCGGCCGCTTTTAAAGACACTTCGATGCTGCAAGGATGTTTCTTCCGACAACCCTCATCAATTAAGCGCCTTTGATTCCGTGGATGCGTTGGGAAACGGCAGCTACAACGCGGGGACTGCTTATCAACTTGACGACAGAAACGTGTCCGACGCGGATAGCCAAGAAAACATCATATCTTTTGGTCTTCTGGATAACAGAAAGGAAACGTAGAACGAAGATTCACCATTCTCCAGCAGAATCTCAAACGTATGGGAGAAACACAGAAAAACCCTTGCTTGGGCATGCATATTTGGATATGGAGATTAGTCCTTGCAGGATAATGAAGGTTGAAATTTTCTGTGTTTTTTCAGATCCTGGCATTCCAGATAAGAAAAAAGCAAGGATTTTTAAATTACGGCGGGGTTGTAGCAAAAAGGAAGCGGCCAGTTCTTCCTCAGACAGAACCAACACAAATGACAAGGAACTTTTGAGCTCTCTGCTACCAGGGTCATTCGGCCAACATTATGTTACGTTACGCTTCCACACATGTCTAGCAGGCTGTGCCTAGAGAAAGTCAATTGACTCACATTTATCAGCCATCGAAATAAGACTGATGATAAAACCGTTGCTGAAGACGCAGTGAAGCAGCTTGTTTGAAGAGAATTGATAATGAGGTATAAGAAGAAAAGTTGATGCAATATATAGCTTAATGCGAACTAACAAAAGGTGACTTATGCAGTTATATGTGGAATACCAGTTTGATATTTAGCTCTCCAATTTTTCAGCCTTTATATTCTTCCTGTGCATTCTTTGGCCCCTCTTAAGTGTGTGCGCTTTTTTATGAGTAAACCCATTCGAGCTTCCAAAACTAAAGTTGAATAGGAAATACTGTACTTTGTCAAATAAACTTAAATGTAGTCCAGATTCCATCAGTGTCGAAGCTAGTCGGAGAGATATTCTTTGTACTTATAGTACCAAGTCTGTGATACCCAGTTGACTGGGGTTCTTTGCCGATAATTAAACCAAAGAACGTGTCGATGTCTTCTTCCATCCTTGCTAGCCAGACAACCCAAGCCACTGACTGCACGCGGGCTTCAAGGGGGGACGAAACGTCTTTTCTTGAGCTGATGTTACTTGCTCTGGCCACATAATCTCCGCTGATGTCAAGAACGCAGTCCTCATAAATATCCAAGGTTTGAGCCGAAATTTGGCTCCTATCGCTGAATTTGACATCGAATCCTTCAAAGATACCATCCGATCTATCAACTGTCACCTTGAAAAGAGGGGCTTCAATCAATATGAAAGCGCCTTCTCTTACTCGGCCGAAGGGGGCTTTGTCGGACATCTCGCAAAATGTCTCAAGGATCCTAGGTTGGTGAGATTCCAACAGTGGCTGCCAACTGTTTTCGGTGAGGTAAGGATAAAACACATCCGTTGCGGGTAAGGATGCCCACGACCAACTGGGAATATAGTCCTCCGAACTGGCGTAGGATGTAGTTGCGCTACGGTCCGTTGCCCAGCACAAAGAGTAGGGCAAATGATCCGCCCATATACCAGCTAAATACGGTCCCGGGACTATGGTTGAGAATTGAGCTGCTGTTCCGCTTAAGGCAGGGAGTCTGTCACTCTCATACGTGAGATCTCGACGTGAATAGGCCTGAAGGTAGGCGCCCCATTCCCTAAATGTGGGTTCTTGTTGTTTATTTGGCTTGGTCGCCAGCTCAAAGTAAGGTATATCCGGAATGAGAGATGGAGAGTCGATGATTTCATTGAGAAGTTCTTGTTCATAAAAGATACCAGATTTGCATTGCCAGATAATACCAGACGGGGTGAAGCGAATCAGTCGACGAGAGAGCAAATGTTCCTGAAAGGCCCATGCTCTGTTGGTCAATAGACGTTTCCCTTCTTTGAAATAGTTGCCCAGACTTCTAGTATCTTTGTATTGAAGATTGCAGTGTTCTTGTACCAGGTAATATTGGTCTATTCCCTGTTGATTCTTTACTGAGTATGTGTGCGGCTGCCAACGTGGATGTCTGTTTTTCAAGAATGAAACATTTCCATCGGGTGATGATTCAACTGCAATTGTGAATATTGCCTGAGAATAGTATTCTGACATCTTCGAGGACTCAGCTTCCCAGTCATCATTGTTATTCTGAATAATGCAGAGCGAGTCAATCCACAAATAGTTGACTCCAAGCATTTGACAGACCCGTATGGAGTCCTGGTATACCGCCGAAAGGGTCTCCCACGTAATGTTGGTTTTCCTCTGTTCGATGGTGTCAGTTGTTGTCTTAATGGGGCGAGAGCCTTCTGGACCCCAGCAGTGGCTTAACGCGACGTAGACACCTCTCTCATGGAGCTTTGGCTCGTATAACCGGATCGAATCTCTATCCGGTTCAATGAATACCAATCTCGTCGGTAGTATGGGTTCTCCCTGATTCCCAATGCAACGGCTATGCGAATGCATCTGGGATTCGCAGTCTCGCAAGTGACTCCTCAGTAAATCAAGACTATCGCGAGACATGACACTGTAGTCTGATTGGCTAGAAATTGTCGATAGTTGACGATCTAAACCAGTTGGCTGGTAGAATGATGTTGTTAGTGTCTCTGCGACTTGATAATTCTCTCACTCTTGCTAGCTACCTCATTGGTTTTGCGTAAAGTCGCACATGTATAAACAAAGTCGTCCGACTTGGAATCCTTGAACCAATCGAAAGAAACCAATGTTGTTCCATTTGAGTATATTTGGACTTCGATGGTGTTGAAATTAAACCGAAATCGCTCACTGCCATCTCCAAGAAATTCCTCTATCCTTTGAGATTCAGCGACAAGCATTGAGCAATTCGGGCATTGACGTTTTAACAAACTATCAGCCCGTAACTCAGCTGAGCTGAACTGGCCCACTTGTAGTTTCCTGCCATTCGAGTTTTCGCAGGGCTCAAGATCATTGCAGAATTTACACCGTTGGAGGAGAGACACTGGATCTGTTGTCGAGGTTTGAGCCATGAGAATTGGATCTAGTAGATGGTTCTTTGATTAATAAAAAAGAGGTAAGAACATAGTGGTATGAATGTTATCTGGTGTCAACAGTTAGAAATAGACAGAGCGATTAATTATGTTGTATTAGTTTAGGCAGCAATGGAAGAGGCATTTAATATAAAACCTGGGGCTAACCCTGTTAATTACATATCGTGACAACGGCTATGTATCGGAAAGTTGCATACAGAGGCTAATACAAGCTTTATCGCCTTGTTACCTTGATAATAACAGTCCTTGTTTTCAAATATTTATCCTACTAGTCTTTATAATAAGATTGAATTTCTATAGCTATTTTAGAAACCACTGGGCTTGCACTATCTGGCATGGATGTCACCATTTGGTGGTCTTGTGCCGTATGTCAGACTGGATCAGATAAAGTGATACATAAATTATGCAAACTAACGATAGCGGCTTATGCAGTAATATACGGAATACCAGTCAACAGAAATCCGCGGTTCGTCAACTCAGGCGCCTTCCTTGGCTTGTTTGTGTTATAAGGACAAGGCTCTCCATTCCTCAAGACAGGAATACCTCCAACATGCATAGCATTAGGCCAATGCGTCGTTCCCTGTAAATTCTCAAAAGCAGCCTTCTTCCTCTTCAAGTCCTCCTGCGTAGCATCCGCAGCAGGCATGTAGCACGTATAAGTGCAGAATCTGGGCTGAGTACCCTCAGGACTAACGTTGTAGTGAGGAGTGCGAGAGTCCCAGACGATGAGATCTCCAGGTCCAGCATTGACCTTTTGCCACTCGCAGCCCTTGTTCTTCAACCATTCCATACCCTCCGCCGTGAAACCGTACCACTCGTGAGTCCACGCCCAGATCTTGTTTGGTTCATCTTTGAAGGCCCTATGGAACTCTTCACTGAGGAGATGTGCGCCCTTGCAAACGATCAAACCACCGTCATTGTCACCATTGGGGAAGATGTTGACAAGACCCTGAAGACAGCGAAAGCCGGGGTTCTCGGGGTCTTGGTCCTGATGGGGCCAAGGCTTGTTGACCTTGACGTCTTTGCGGTTGGGGAAAGAGGTGTTGACGGCGTCGAAGGAGACGATGAGGTCTTTGGTGTCGTAGACCCGCTCGAAGGCTTCGATGACGCCGGGTTCTTGGCGGATGGCCCAGGCGAAGGACTCATGGGCGACGCCGTAGCCTGTGATCATGCCTTTTTCGGTGATGACGGGGAGGGTCTCTGTCTTGATGGTGCTGGGGTCATCGCGCTTGAAGCCCATGCCGCCGTTGCTGGATAGATGTTAGTAGACGGTTTTGTATGTGGGTAATGAGGGGCTTACAAGGTCTCGAGGTATGAGAGCATCTCATCGCCGTACTTCTCAGCTCTGTCAAGGGGAACAGCTCCCTTGATGACGGCGAAACCATCTCGGTAGAGGTCATCTCGCCAGTCGCCAAAGGTGGTTCCAGGGTTGGCGAAGAGCTTGTTTGGGCCTGAAGGCTTGGCTTGGATGGGCTTGTTAGAAGTGGGCTCGGCGAACTTCAAAGCGGAGCTGGCTTGGTACCCAGCGGGCTCGGTGTTGGCGACCATTCTAGTGAGTGTAAGAGGAAAATCAGAAGTGAAAAAGACTACAGAGTATAAGAGATGGATTATAAGTATTAATGTCAGATATTGTCTTGGTGTTGTGAACTGTTTGATGATCTGGTTTGAGAAAGTTCAATCTGCTCTTTTTATTCTTCTCTCCACCAGTATAGTTGCTTTCCATCCGAGTTGCCATAATTGATTCCGCAGTGCAAGCGTCGCTTCGGCTCGGCATCGCGGCAATCTCAGGTCCCCCGCTCCCTACCCTAGGCTCAGACTCCGATTCCGACCCGCGCCATGTGTAGTGGGGCCGACAAGTCCACCGGTTCGCTACCTCGGAATCCACTTTGGCATCTCAAGTATCGACTATGAATAGGTTCGCAGATGCTCGCAAAATTCAAGTACCAGAATCACCAATTACATCCTTGTCATTGCAAGTAATATGCCTCTCACAAATCTCCCCTTCACAGTCCCAATCGAGCCCCTCGGCACTCCAAAAGTCGGCCATGGCGGCTATGTCGGATTGAACCCTCACTCAGAAGTCCTTCCAGCAGGTTGGAAATACGACAGTCCACAAGCTCGACCATTACCGTCCCCTGTTCTCGTTGAACATGACGTAGCGTTTAAAATGCGCGATGGAGTCACGCTTTACGCTGATGTGTACCGTCCACCCAACAATGATGAGCCTATTCCTGCTATTATCTGCTGGTCACCTTTCGGAAAGAAGTTCAATGGCATCTTGTCTCTAGAGCTCATGGTTCCTTGGAACCTGGGTATTCCCTCACAGACCCTTTCTGGACTTGAGAAGTTTGAGGCGCCTGATCCTGCTGAGTGGGTTCCGCGCGGTTACGCCGTCGTCAACATCGATTCTCGCGGGTCAGGCGATAGTGAAGGAACCTTGGTTATCATGGGAACCCAAGAGGCTGAAGATGGATACGACACCATTGAGAGCATCGCCAAACTCCCTTGGTGTAACGGTGCAGTTGGACTAGCTGGAAACTCTCATCTCGCTATTGTCCAATGGTTCATCGCAGCGTTGAACCCACCCAGTCTGAAAGCCATTGCTCCATGGGAAGGCTGCGGCGACTTGTATCGCGAGCAGTTTGCCCGTGGAGGTATCTACGCAGGCGACCTATTCGACAAACTCATCGTCAAGTACGTGATGCAAGGCCACAGCGGAATTGAGAGTTTCCGAGAAATGTTCAAACAGCATCCTCTTGCGAATGAATGGTGGAACGACAAGCGCCCTGACATGAAGAAGATAAACATTCCTACGTACATCACTGGTACATGGACCAACACTATGCACGGCATGGGCGCTATTCGAGGCTGGCTTGAGGTTAATTCACCGCATAAGTGGCTTCGCTTTCACCCTTGGCAAGAGTGGTATGATATTTGGGGTAACGAGCAAGCTAGAACCGAGTTACTCGACTTCTTTGACTACTTCCTCAAGGGTAAGGATAACGGCTGGGATCAGGTACCAAAGGTCCGTATGGGTGTTTTGCGATTCGGAAAGAAGGAGCCTCAATCATATGAGAATGTTGTCGAGGACAATTTCCCCATCCCGAGAACAGATTACAAGAAACTGTACTTCACAAAGGACAGCAATCTTTCTCTCGACAAGCCAACCGAGACATCATCAGTCAGCTACAACTCTGAAACCGATGATCAGGTCGGCTTCACATACCGCTTCGACCAAACAACAAGATTAGTCGGTCTGCCCAAGGCAGTTCTCTACATGTCCTGCCCCGACTACGACGACATGGACGTCTACGTAACCCTCGAGAAACTCGACGCCAACGGAGAAGTCATGATGAACCTCAACATCCCATGGAAGGGCATCCCTAAGCAATCCTTTGAAGAAATGACCCCTAAAGAAAAGATAGAAGTGGTTGTGTATCGCGGTCCAATGGGTGTACTTCGGGCATCGCATCGTGAGATCGATGAGAGCAGGAGCATGCATCCGCACTGGCCTTTTCATCCTCATGAAAAGGTTGAGAAGATCAAGCCCGGTGATGTTGTGAGACTTGATATTGGGATTTGGGCTATGGGTATTGAGTATGAGGCTGGCGAGTCAATTCGGGCAGTTGTTTGTGGGAGGAACATTGGAGTGAGCAATTTTGGAAGTTTAGAACATTTGGATAATCATGGGAAACATGAGGTTCATGTTGGTGGGGAGCACGCCAGCCATGTTATTCTGCCATTTGTCTAGATAATCCATGTACTAGAGATCTTTAATAGCCAACTCAAGAAATCGGAGTCCTAGGGCAACTGTTTCCACTTGCTGTCCCAGGTTCAAACGGAGATAGCCCTTGTAATCAGCGACTCCCTCCTCGCTGAAGCCAGCACTAGCCGGAATAACAGCGACGCCATAACCTTCGATGAGCTTATCTGCAAATGAAACTTCATCAATTGACTTTCCATCGGACCCAGAAAAATGTATGAAAGCCGTTCCGCCACCTTGCGGACGAACCCAACGACATTTGTCCGAGTTCCTCTTCACAAACTGATCATACTGCTCTATATTCTTGCTCTGAGTTTCCAAGACTTGCGTAACGATCTTGGGAAGGACTTTGTGATCCAAGGCGAATAACGCGATGGCGTCGTCGATGCGTGAAACGTTGAGAGTTGTGTAGTCTCGAGCTGCGATGATACGTTGTAGGATATCTTTGTTTGGTGAGATTATCCAGCCGATGCGAATACCCGGGAGTGAGTAGGCTTTGGAGACGGATCCAGTGGAGATGGTGTTTTTGTACCTAAGCGAGATAACCGATGGCGGAGTTGGAGTTTCGTCGTGGAAGAGAGGACGGAAGACTTCATCGCCGAAGATTGTGATTTTATAGCTCCAGGCCAGATCTTGGATTATCTCCAGTGTCTGTTCGTCGAGAACCGTTCCTGTCGGGTTGCACGGATTACTCAACCCTATCAGTATTTCTCACGAGACTTTCAGTAAAGACTTACGACAAGATAATGGCCTTGGTGTTCGGCTTGATGAGTGCTCTCAGATCCTTAATATCAGGATTCCACGATTTCTCCTCTTTCCCAACCCAGAAGTCCACGTCAGCCCCAAAATACTTGGGCAAGAGATACAGAGGCCCGTAGTTGGGGAATTGACAGATTACATGGTCTCCTTTGGTGATTGTCGTGCTCAGCACAAGATAGTTGGCCGTGATTGATCCAGGCGTGATGATCACATTGTCTTCTGTCAGTGGCACGTCCTCGGTTGCATAGATCTCTGCAAGACGCTTACGCAGCTCGTCTGATCCGAGGGACGGAGCATAAGAAAGTGGAAGCACGGTGTCGATCGGACTGTGACTGGTGGGGGACAGATCCTGGAGGTCGTCTAGTGAGAGGGCATATGGGGCTGATCCTGCATATTGTCAGAATGTTGAATCAGAAGCGGAGGGACAGCGTACCGTGTAGTGCGATATTTGCTCTGGGCTGCAGCAGGGATATGTCAGTCCTCAAAATCTTCGTTTTCTTTCTCGGTTTCTTACACCATAGCTGCGAGCTATCGATTGTTAGCCACGACGTGAGTCACAAAGTTGGGCCGACATCCTACTTACCAACTTGATCAAGCTTAAACTCTGGAATATCGTGCATGGCGAATGTGTTCTGCGTGGTACAGTGAAGGACGTGTTTCAGTGTCAAGAGTGAGTGGAAAGTCAGTGCTCTTTCTCTTGCAAGTCCAGTGATGATATGTGTGAGATGTATAATTGACAATGCATCTCTGACAAACCCCACTGCTGAGTCAGGTGATCACGGAACTGAACCCACCTATCACCTCATTGAATCTTCCCAACAAATCGTCCCGACAAATCGACGTGAATGGTTAGTGCTTACCGTGAACCGATGGAGTCACTGAAGGAAAGCACGCCCTGTGCATCATCAACAGTCTCCGCCTGTGAATAAGATTGGTTTGGGACACGCCAGTAGTTGAATCAGACCTAAAGCTGAATTGTGCTGTGTCAAGACGAGCATATAACCACCGGTCATTGCACTCCCTCCAGGCCAATAAGTCTTCAACACACTCAACTTAACTAAATCAACAATTTCTCCACCAAACTTAACAATGGATACAATCAACCAATGCAGTCTGCTATCAGTCCGAGACCCAAGAAAGGGCGAAAGTCGCATGTCTTTCCATTTCACACGTAAGCCATACGGTTCCATCATGGAGCCAACATTCGACCATGTCATGGTAGCCTACAACCTCGAGGTCACTCAAATCATGTACACTAAATCCAAAGATCTGCTTTCACTGTATTTGTTTTGGGCAGGACACGATTTAAATGCGCACAAAGACGAGACTTTGAACATTTGCGAGGAGAAGGAGATTGACAGAGATTGGCGGCTTATGTGGATAGGGGCGTCTACATGTGTTGACACCACGGAATGAGAGGTGCAATGAAAAAATCCAGATAGCTTGTTCTCTCGAATTGCCACGACGTTACGACGGTGTCCGTAGCTAATGATCATCGCGTGCGTTTCATTGTTACCTCAGACTCAACCACGATAGCAGCCCCAGTCCCTTGAAATTTCTTTCCGTCTTGATTAAACGTGATATGAGGATTTGCACTTACAATGTTTCTGCTATTCATGCTTTCTGTTCACGTTGTGAATTGTATTACTCCTTGATATGAAGACTCAGACAATTGTGCGAAGAGCCTGGAGCAAGAGCCTGGAGCAAAAAAACTTAGGACCTCTACTCTAAGAGATGAAAAATATTTAGTTAAGTTTATTATGAATTTAGAAGACTTTAGATTGGTCATTTTGTCACTTTGGATAAATGTCTGAAGTTTGTTGCCTACCTACCTACCCCTGCTGAATAGTGTGGTGAATGATAACACACAAGTCATAGAGGTTTCAGTTTCGTGCAACGTGCAAAAGCCACCCGCTGGCCCATGACACTTTACCGTTACCGAAACGAGCTTGCGGTAGCCTCTTTATACCAATCAAGGCGAAATCTTTACTCTTATCCATTTTCACTTGAATATGCGCGCAGGGGAATAGATCCAGGTAAGCGACAATCGGGTATTCGGGTTTTCATTTGGTCACCAATGTGACGAGGTGAATAGCGAGGCTTATCACGACACTCCGAACCTTATCTGAAGCGAAGACTACATCCACTGTGTCACTAATGAATCTAGATGTGATTAATATACCCTCAGAGCTTCCGCATTCAGAGATAAGTTTGAGTGCGCTTTGTGAAGATCGATATATAAACTCACCGCAGTTGGCAAATCTCCCTCCACTAACAAACACATTCCAACTCAACCACACAAACAACAAACTCGTAAACAAAAGTACCCTCGCAACACAACGGATACAACGAATTCGAACGAAACATCACAGCTGCGATTGGTCCGGACAGGCGAAAGTCATCTTTCGTTCCATTTCAAACCTAAAAAAACCGTCGATGCAGGGGCACCTCTATTCCTCGATATCGAACGAAGCTATGACAAGGAGAATGTCATAATCGTTGATCGTAAAGACCTCAACGTGATTGAGTTGCATGTCTATGTTGCAGGTCATGATTGGACTGCGCAGCGAGATACAATTCTGGACATTTTGGAGAAGAATGAGGTCATAAAGCTCTGTGGGATCCCGTGGGCGAACGCGTGTTGCAGCTTTGAAAGAAAATGACGTGGGGGGCCTTGAGGAGATACTGATAGCATTCACTATAATATGATGGTTTGTTCTTGAATGTTGCTTTATTATGCATGGTGTGAATGAGTGATGTTTACAGACCTGGGTGGCAGGGTCTAGAGGGATTGTCCCTCCAGCAATTTCCTGACCAAGGAGGGCAATTACGAAAAGGAATTTCCATGTCTTCATCAACTTCAATATGATGCAAGTCCGTTAGCCGGAGGTCGTGGTGGAACAGTATTCGGGTATCCGGGTAACCATTTCGGGGGCCGGGTATCCGTAATCCTGAAAGCCGGCAAGGGAAACCGCGAGGGTAATGAATGATCATTCGGAGACAATTGTTCTTACACATCGATATACACGAGATAATTATAGTTGGTATAAAGAGACTAGAAGGGACTACCCACAGTAAATGTATTAATACAATCAACTTTTCAGCATAGAGCAAGACCAGCTTTTCTTCATAACAGTAATTCACCATTCTTGGAAGGACATCCCAATACATTGAATACATATTCAACATGCCGAGCAAAATTGTCATCATAGGGGCCGGTTTTGCTGGAATTTGGAGTGCCCTCTCAGCCCAACGTTTCATCACTCTTAAGAACAAAGAGGAAGACATTCAAGTTCTCGTTATCGCCCCCGAACCATCACTTACTCTACGCCCACGTCTATACGAGCCCAATCCCTCAAGAATGAAGCAACCCCTCGGGCCACTTTTCACATCTGCTGGTATTGGGTTCTTCCAGGGCACCGTCGAGGCAATCGACACGAACTCGCAGACAGTCCATGTCAAGTCCCCATCTGGTGACGAATCTGATATCGCTTACGACCGGCTTGTTCTTGCGGCCGGAAGTACAGTGTTACGACCCAAGAGTGTCACTGGTCTTGAAGAGTATGCCTTTGATATTGATTCAATCGCCGGAGCCACCAAGCTTGAGTCTCATATCAAGAGTCTAGGGTCCCTTCCCGTCAGCAAAGCCCGCGACACCGTGGTAGTGTGCGGCGGTGGCTTCACAGGGATTGAGATTGCAGCAGAGCTGCCGAACATGCTCAAGCACTCTGACAACCCGCGTATTGTTCTTGTTGAAAGTGCTGCAGATATTGGTCCGCAGCTTGGGGAAAGTGCCCGTCCTACCATAATGAAGGCTCTGGAAAGTCTCGGTGTTGAACTCAAGCTCAATGCCTCCACCACTTTGGTAGACTCAAACGGTATCAATCTTTCGTCTGGAGAGCGGATTGAAGCGATGACAGTCATTTGGACTGCTGGCGTGCGAGCAACATCCCTGACCCAGCAAATCCCTGGGGACAAGGACATGCTCTGCCGACTTCACGTGGATCAAGATCTCCGTGTCCCTGGCAGTTCTCACGTCTTTGCCACCGGTGACTCCGCCCATGTCACTACGGATACAAAAGGACATGTCACCATGCCGTCATGCCAACACGCCGTTGTCCTCGGCCGTTTCTCAGGACACAACGCAGCAGCAGACCTCCTCGGCGAGCCAACTCTTCCTTACTCCCAACCTGGATACGGCACTTGTCTTGACCTTGGGCCTTGGGGTGCGGTGTTGACTAATGGCTGGGACAGGGAGGTCACAGTCACCGGACGGATCGCCAAGCAGGTGAAAAGATATGTCAACCAGAAAGTCATTATACTTCCGGAGACGGCTAAGGAGGCACTAGGTGCTGCAGATCCTGCATCTTATCAATCTGAAAGTCAACTCAAGTATGTGCTCGGTGTGTTGGGGTGGACGTTGCGCAACTGCATTAGTAATAACACCACGAAACTTGGCTAGCACTGAAAGTAAGGTACGAGATGCAAGAATCAGCTGTCGGGTCTCTTTACTCAAAATGACGCTCTTAAAAGCACACTTCAGACCAGGTACCAACTACTCGCTCTACAGCCCGAGAGAAGCTTTTTGTTAATATAATTTCATAATTTGTTGAGATTTTCTATAGAGTACCTTGTGAAATAATGTAAGCAACAAACTGTTCTTTACTTTACGTCGTTGAAGTCCTTGATCTGTTGGCAATCTCCCTCAAGATACTTCTATAT
>JABSSZ010001090.1:0-57348 GCA_013755755.1 Fusarium sp. NRRL 25184
TCTAAAATCCTCTAAATCTATACTAAATTATATTAACTTTACCTCAGGCTTTTTATCACATAGGATCGAGGTCCTAAGTTTTATTGCATCCCCTTGCTAGGATCAGGGAGGCTGAACTATCAGCTGAAGATGCAAGGTTCCAACTACTCCTGCATGTAAGTGAACTGGAGAATGCAGAACCGCTCAACGGCTGGGTTCTGTCTTTCCATGCCAATCCCTTGCCTCAAGTGAAATGTGAGAAGTGGCCGTCGAGACAGGTGGCTCTTAGCCTTGAACTAGCTGTTGCTTGGTGATTGGTAGAAATGATTAGCATCCAAGTAGACCAGTCATCAGTACCTATCTATAGTGAAAGCTGGCGTTGTCTGGATTTCAAATCAGCTTAGCCATTGGAGAAACCGCCTTGTAATAATGTCATCTACACAATCCTGTATCTATCAAAGCCGTTGTCCTTGAATGAAGGGGAAAAGTAATGGCGTGAGGAGACAATGTGGAGTGATAACCTGCGCATTTGCGAAAACTACTTGCTGTTGTATTCAGCCACGTCTCGCAGATGGTCAACGTTGGCGATTCCTCGATAGACGAGAACCACAAATAGGTATAAGAAGGACGTGATTCTGACGATCGCCGACCAGCTCGTGTATCAGAAGTCTTCTTTCGGACTGCCAAGCGTCAAGTTTGCGTAACAACATGCTGTTTAAACTGGGCCTGCTACTGTGATAATGCCCAAAATGGTGATCTTGGAAATTTTGAAGCCGTTTTTTATCGTTGCATTCGCAGGTTACTCTGCCGGCGATCGACAATGCCCCAAACCGCACCGCAGTCGTTGCGCGCACGACAGGACAAGGAGCCAAGAACCAGGTACAGTACATAAGGTACCGTTAGACTCGGGATACATTCAGGTACTGACAGGGGAGCTCGCATGGCAGGCAAGGGGACCTGGAAAGACGAGGCACAGCACGCCAGAGACATGGGTCTGAGTGAAGAGAGACAAGGTGATGCGAGACATGCCAGTTGGAATGTGTGTATAGGCGCTAACACGACGATGATAGAGTATAGACCAGTGAAAATGCAGCTCTGAGCCCCTATCGTTGAAGAATAGATACGATCATTTGCGAGGAAACACTTTTTTTCTTGTTAAAAAACGGGCTGACTACTGTGTCTTACAATGAAAATTGTCAATCAAATGCAGAGTTGCTTTGGTTTTCTTTATTTCTCCACGACCGGTGGATTCACTCGTTCGCTAGAGCGTCATGACCTCACTCAGTCACACGGGCCTGTTTAGTGGTGCATCGTAGAGAGAGAAAATGGCGGGCATGTTTGGCTATTTGAAGCAATCTGCGAATGGCGCGGCGACAAGATTACGACATTACAGCAATACAGGTGAAGTTCAATCTTCATCACTATCACAATAGCATCGATAACCAACACATATTGAACCACAGCCAATTCTTTCCCCTCCATTATTACCCATCTCACGCACGCAGGCATCCACAGCGAGCCGTCCATGAGTGCCCGCATAAGCAGGTGCAGGCACTTTAGTAGAGCCTTGTGCCTGGTGTCTAGCCCGAAGCGGGTGACGGTCCAATCTACCCCTGACTTGGCACGCAAGGATGGGTCCCTTCTCTCTTGTTGCCCCTCAACAAGCGTTGATTGACAGAAAACTTATGCAGGCCTCGTGGTGGAGAGCAGAAAAAGATAAAATCCAAGGGACGAAGGCACCGTATCTCGTAAAGATAAGGGCAGATGGATGTTATTATATCATACGTCAAAGAATACGCCTCTGACTACCTTATACCGTATCTCTGCCTCCCATGTATCTTGATCAATTTTAGTAGTACAAAGATACCTAAGTACCTTAGGTATTGAATAGGTACAAAGAAGCTCAAGTTCTTCTCCTGGCGTCTTTTTCCTCCCCTTGTCAGGCACGAGGGCTATTTTGGCGCCCCAAGCCCAGACCATCCACCACTGAGCACCAGTGGCAACCCTCCACTGCCCCTGTCTCCTGTCGTGTCGTTTTATATGTTGGATGTGCTCTACCTAGAGGTATTAACTTCTGTTGCAGGTCGGTATAACCGTTGGTGACTTGGCTTCAGCTTGGGCACCTAACAAGTCACAGCTTCTCGGCTTTTACTCATACTGCTGTATCATCGAGGACGGATCCTTCAGCTGACCGAGTTCTCAAACAACCGGAAGTTTGCTCAGAAGTCTTTTTTTACCGTAATCATCCTTGCATTTGGCCATATCTATAATCCTTACCAACTATGAACCAGGATCCTCCCCCTCACAGCCCAACCATCCAAACTACTGTACTTGTTGCATGTGTGTTTATCTGCACTCGTTAAAGAGCTCTTGAGATCATCCCGTCTGATCGACCATGAGTCTGGCGGTCTGACGACCAGAGGATGATCGATCGCTTCTCCAAGTAGCCAAGCTGCCACCAAGTCTTGTTTTTCTAAGAAGAAACACGAGAGGTTTGTACTACCAAATCAGACTACAAGCCTCTGTCAAAGAAGCCCCGCCAACGCCGCAATTGCAACGCCTCCGTTCCACATGATGTCAAGAGACGACTGGCCGTTCAGATTATTTCTTGTAGAAGCAACAAGCAATTGAATTGAGCATCGAGTCTCTTGTAATGAATGAAGATAAGTGATCGGAACCAGGTGGTCATTGCAGAGCCCTTTGTTTCTCGCCTGCAAAATCCCAGGGTCTCATTAATGAATGTTAGGGTTTTTAGGTACCCATGGCCAACAACGTTAGTAGTCCGGGTTGTTGCTGATCGTCATTGCACCTGTGGGTTCCCGTTGCAAGAGCCCGCTCAGCGATCATGTTTTCGGGCGGCGTCACTCCACTCTGTCTCCCGTGAGTTTCGTCTCTGCCCCTGATCCCAGCAGGTATGGAACCCTTTCAGGGCTTGGCCTTCTTCTGTTTCTTATCTATCTCACATATTTACGTATGGCGGCTGGTGGTATGCATGGCAAGCGTATTTTGGTGAAAGGCTACTGCGAGTGATCTTGTTAATATCTAATGCTTGACCGCCGTTGAACTGTGTCCCGTCCGTTGTGTTAAATTTAGGTTTTGATGGAAGGTAAGGTATTTCCAAAATACAGTACCAAGCCTTCAGGTTGAGCTAGCTTCTAAGCTCTACACCAACTCTGTAAGGTAGGTAGGTAGGTACCTAATACTCATTCACCAGCCTAGCCAACCTGAAGGTGGTAGACCGGCCACGTTATTCCATTCCCATCTATACCACCCAGTTCCTTGACTGGGCATCATCATCACCATCCATCCATCCACTACCGGTATTGCTCTCTCATCTCAGTTCAGGTACCGATCCATAGGTACCTACTGTACTGCATGTAGCTGGTCGGAATCTCTGATTCGTCCTCCCTCCCTCCTCTTTCACTTGGTCTGCCACCTCAGTCTTGTTTCTTACCTGCCTTCCATGACATTAGTTGCCCCTGATTCCTACCTTACCTGTACTTACCTTTCTTCTCCTTTGCCCTCCTTTCGAACGTACAGTCTTACCTAGGCAGGTTCTCTAGAGTCACACAAACACATCAGGTTCCTGTCACTTTTCTGCTGGATATCTTCTTCCGTTCTTCCAGTTCTTCTTCAGCGTCGATCATTTCCCTTGTCAAAAGCAGTTCATTATCCTTTCATTCATCGTCGCCGCTTGTTTCGCGCTTGCTTTAATTCCTCCTATTCTCCCCACACACACAAACAAGTGCAAGCCCACAACGCACGCACGACCCTGCAGCGTCGAACGCCAACGATCCACCGACCGTCCCACGCGCCGTCTCTCCCTCCTGAAGTCCGCGTCTCAGCCGTGCATAAATCTGCCCGGAAATACACCAAGATCCATGTCTGGTACCTTGCAGTCCACTATCTAAACTACTCTGCTTCAAGTACCCTTTTAGCTCAGGTACTTCGCTTTTGGTTGCCTTGCCTGTACAATTCCATCACCCACGGCCCCCCTTCCCCTTCCTGCCTCTGCCTTGTCCACCACCAACATCACCACCGCTACCTCCACTTTCGCTATCACCATCAACCTGCCACCGTTTTGTTGTTCTTTGCACTTCTTTCTTCCTTGAACGCCTCCTGCGCTCCTCGCGAGATCGAGGATTTTCAGAATTTCGCATCGCGACATACTGTCGCTCCCATTGAGCTACCGTTACCGCTTCCCATCTGTTCATCGTCGCTTGTTTCTTGCCCTTTGTTTTCTGAGCGAACGTATTGCCGTCGCGCGCCTCCAACCGCCGTGCTCGCCTCATAACCGTCGTCGATACTCCATTGATACAATCTTCATTATTTTTCGACCTCCCGCTTTTATACCTCAAAAACCGTTGAACGCCGTCTACGCCTCACTGCTGGTCATTCACCTCGACTCATCATAATTGGGATAACCTGACTCGCTACCCTTTGGCTGTTCTGGTCATTTGAGGAAGCTTTTGGCTCGGCTTCTGCGCAATTGCTGCTTGTTGTCTAGGTCTAGAGGCATACAAGCCTGAACCCTCGTTATCTTGAATTGCGGTAAACACACTATGTCCATCATGTTACAAACACCATCTCGAGCTTCTACCGCCTCCTCCTCCTCTTTCCAGCCTATATCACGCCAAAACACCATGTCTTCCTACGACGGCTCGCGCTCTGCGCGCCAGTCGAAGCGCTACTCGATGTCAGCTCTGTACATGTCAATTTCTGCCAATGAGGGAGACCTACAGATTGAAGATGAGCTTGCCAAAGGTAGGGCTACATGCACATTTCAAGAGGATAAGCAACTGACCTCATTCCAGCACAAAAGGCGCTGCGTGATCTTAAGTCTAAGATCTCTTCACAGTCGAAGAAGAACTTCGTTTTGGAAAAAGATGTGCGCTATCTAGATTCCCGAATCGCGTTGCTTATCCAAAATCGTATGGCTCTGGAAGAGGTACGTCTCCAGCCAAGATCGAAATGAACGAGTTCTGATTAGCGTTGCAGCAAAACGAAGTTGCCAGCCATCTCGAAGATGCTCTTGAAATGCAGCAGGGTGTCTTTCCTAACGACGACAAAACTCAGAAATACGGAAATCTTTTGTTTCTGCTCCAATCTGAGCCTAGGCACATTGCACATCTCTGCAGGCTAGTCTCGATGTCCGAGATTGATTCGCTCCTTCAAACTGTCATGTTCACGATCTACGGAAACCAATACGAGAGTCGAGAAGAGCATCTCTTGCTCACTATGTTCCAGGTAAGCTTTCCACGCCTTTGAAAGAAATACACGTCTCACATGCTCTAGTCCGTCTTGACGTATCAGTTCGACAATACACCAGACTACTCCTCCTTGCTCCGCGCTAATACGCCCGTCTCTCGAATGATGACTACATACACCCGAAGAGGTCCTGGTCAAAGTTTCCTCAAATCCGTGCTTGCTGATAGAATCAACGGCTTAATCGAGCTAAAAGATCTTGACCTGGAAATCAACCCGCTCAAGGTCTATGAGCGAATGATTGAACAGATTGAAGAGGATACTGGCCAACTGCCTCCCCATCTTCCCAAGGGAATCACTGGCGAACAAGCTGCCGAGAACCCTCAGGTTCAGGCCATCATTGAGCCCCGCTTAACTATGTTGACCGAGATTGCTAATGGCTTCTTGACCACCATTATTGAGGGCCTCGAGGAAGCGCCTTATGGTATCCGTTGGATCTGCAAACAAATCAGGAGCTTAACCAAGCGCAAATACCCAGATGCTAATGACCAGGTTATTTGTACCTTGATCGGTGGATTCTTCTTTTTGCGCTTCATTAACCCTGCGATCGTTACTCCGAAATCCTACATGCTTATCGACGGAACCCCGGCCGAACGACCCAGACGAACTCTAACATATATCGCCAAGATGCTTCAGAACCTCGCGAACAAGCCATCCTACGCCAAGGAGCCGTATATGGCTAAGCTTCAACCGTTCATTCATCAGAACAAGGACAGAATCAATAAATTCATGCTCGATCTCTGCGAGGTCCAGGATTTCTATGAGAGTCTCGAGATGGATAATTATGTTGCCCTATCAAAGAAGGACCTTGAACTTGAGATTACCCTCAATGAAGTCTACGCCATGCACTCATTGCTTGACAAGCATCATGACGAGCTGTGCAAGGATGACAATTCGCACCTTGCTATCATTATGTCGGAATTGGGATCATCACCCCCCCAGTTGCCGCGAAAAGAGAACAGAGTTATCAACTTGCCTTTATTCAGTAGATGGGAGTCAGCTATCGGCGATCTGACAGCAGCATTAGATATCACGCAGGAGGAAGTTTATTTCATGGAAGCCAAGTCGATTTTCGTACAAGTCATGCGATCGATTCCAGCAACTAGCGGGGTAGCCAGAAGACCACTGCGACTAGAACGCATTGCTGATGCCGCAGCGACAAACCGCAGTGATGCAGTGATGGTTCGCAAAGGCATCCGGGCCATGGAACTGTTATCCCAACTCCAGGAATTGCGCGTTATCGACAAGGCCGATCAATTCAGCCTCCTTCGAGATGAAGTTGAGCAGGAGCTTCAACATCTCGGATCACTCAAAGAGGGTGTTATCACTGAGACGCAGAAGCTGCAAGAGGTTTATAAGACGATCCGTGATCATAATGTCTATCTCAACGGACAACTCGAGACTTATAAAAGCTATCTGCACAACGTTCGATCACAGAGCGAGGGTACTAAGAGAAAGCAGCAGAAGCAGCAAGTCCTTGGCCCGTACAAGTTCACACACCAGCAGCTTGAGAAGGAGGGTGTCATCCAGAAGAGCAATGTTCCCGACAACAGACGGGCCAACATCTACTTCAACTTTACCAGTCCACTACCTGGAACATTCGTCATTTCATTGCACTATAAGGGTAAGCTACTCTCGTTCTCCTGTCACTCTAGCATGCTAACTTGCAGACAGGTCGCAATAGGGGTCTACTTGAATTGGATCTCAAGCTTGATGATCTGCTTGAGATGCAAAAGGACAATCAGGATGACCTTGACCTGGAATATGTCCAGTTCAACGTGCCAAAGGTGCTGGCATTGTTGAACAAGCGCTTCGCGAGGAAGAAGGGCTGGTAAATGATCTATAATGACAATACGACTCTCAGCCACAAACATCTCGACACATATTGATCCATGTACTACGACCGCATCAGACGGAGGGGCTTGGCGTTATGGATACTGATACCACGGAATATTCTGTTCTTCACCTTGGGCCAGGAAGCTACTTGGAGGGCTTGTCACCATGGTTTCTTTTGTTAAGTTTCATTTGTCTGTTTCCTTTTGGCATGAGCATTCACTTTATGTCTTGCGTTGTAGTGGTGAAACGGATATGGATGGAAGGAAGGAAGGATGAGTGAGGTGGAAATCAGCGAGCAGGAAGGACTATTCTTTTATATAACGTTTGCTTGTTTCTTGAATGGCGGTATTCTGCTTCGGCTGGTCCGCGGTAGGAGCCTGTTATGCAGGACTTTGATTATATGTGCATGCCAGTAGTCTGTTAATGAGATGGATATTATCCTCCAAGGCATGTAAGAGTGGTGGGCAGGATGATTATAGTTAGGTAGGCTTTAGGCCTTGAACAGTGATAATGAACAACGGGATTTCTGTTTTATAATGAAAACTTGAATTATTACATCCATATAGGTGAATTTTTTTTTTTTTTTTTGGCATGCCTTGAAGCACGAAACACTGTTTGATTACAAACAAGATAGAGATAGCTGTTGAACATTGACCTAGGTACGTCAGATGAACCGAGGAACCGAACGAACCTAGGGATTGTGGAGAGCTTGGGGAAGAGGGGGGGCCACTTAAGGTCTGTATCCCCCAGACCTGAACCTCGGCATCTTTAGTGACTAGCAAGGGGCCAAAGGTTCAAGGTAAGCTCATCGAGTCAGTTCTCACATCCGGGGTACAATAACTCTTTTAACAATGCAATTATCATTTAACCGTAGCTCCGCCAAATCATTCTTCAATTTCTCTTTTGTAACCTCCGACTTCTATCTCGTGACCCTGAACAAGCAAATCGACCGGCAATCATCCTTTCTTATATCTACCTACTTACTCACCTGATAAAATAGCCACATCACTGTCCTAGGGATGGCTGGTAGAATTCGACAGCCCGTCGATGAGGCGGCGCTCGAGAAATACATTTCTGAGCATGTCCCAACCATCAAAACACCGATTGATCTCAAACAGGTGAGCGCTCTGCTCGTGCTTTTCTCAGTGTGATGGCTGCTGATGTCACGCAGTTTGGTTTTGGTCAATCCAATCCTACATACCAGATTACTGCTTCAGATGGCCAACGCTTTGTGATGCGCAAGAAGCCACCTGGAAAACTCCTTTCCAAGACAGCCCACAAAGTTGAGCGTGAATATCGCATCATGCATGCTTTGGAGAACACTGATGTTGCTGTACCCAAAACGTACTGTCTATGCGAAGATGACTCTGTTATTGGCACGCCGTTCTATATCATGGAGTTTCTCGATGGACGTATCTTTGAAGACTTTACCATGCCAGGCGTACAACCCGCCGAACGTGAGGCTATGTGGCGCGATGCCGTGATATCATTGGCACGGTTCCATGCAGTTGACTACAAGAAGGTCGGTCTGGAGAAGTTTGGCAAACCGTCAGGTTTCTATTCGCGACAGATCAACACGTGGGTAACTATCTGTGGTAGCCAGGAGAAGGTCGTCGACATTGAGACCAAGGAGCCTGTTGGGAAGCTCCCCCACTTTGAAGAAACGGTTCGCTTCTTCAAGAACGAGCGTCTGCAACCCAAGGACCGGGCAACGCTGGTACATGGAGATTATAAGATTGACAATTTGGTATTTCACAAGACTGAACCAAGGGTCATCGGAATCTTAGAGTATGCTCACCTTTCCCAACTCGAAGTCAGTTACTAAAACATATTCTACAGTTGGGAGATGTCTACTGTTGGGCACCCCCTCTCCGACATTTGCAACTTTCTTATGAACTTCTACTCGGCTAAATCCCCTGGTGCGACTCCTTATGATGTATCCGGGTTCCTCTCCGGCAAGACGCCTGGTCTTCCACAACCAGAGAAGATCCTGGAGTGGTACACAGAGGAGAGTGGATACGATCCCCGGCCAGAGGTTCCATGGGGTATGTCGTTCAGCATCTGGAAGCTGGCTGGAGTTTGTCAAGGAATTGCGGCGCGATATGCGCTCAGACAGGCGAGTAGCGAGAAAGCGAAACAGCACGCTGCGACGAGAGGATCTTTGGCAAAGTTCGCTTGGGCACTGGCTAAAGAGGCTGGTGCGGGTGAGACTGGGACAAAACTGTAGGATTTGCATTATTGTAATGCGCGGAATGTCTGAGATTAGTGTCCCATCTGCAGATCTAGGCTTCAGACAGTATAAGGGCAAGCCCAAGTGGATATAGTATAAGTTTGTTAGATATCAGATAAAATAAAGAGAAAAAAAAACGGATTGCCAAGCCACTACCGCTTTATAAAGGACTCCCTTCCATAGGTTTGTTTCCGCCAGAGAAATAATCAAGGCATTAACTTCTTGGGGCTGGTATGATCCAATCACTGGTGTTTTAGGTGCAACACCCCCAAGATTCAGATCCGAAACGCTCTAATGGGCCAGGCGTTTAGTCTAATGACGTTGCGCTTCTGTAAACAATTCCTCCCTCACAACCTAAAATTGAGGACATGCCTACCTATACTTCAAATGCTGATATCACCGGTGGCATTGATCAATTACCTCTGCCCCCTCTTCGCAAACTAACAGGTCCTTGTATCTATCCAATAGCGCCTTGACGCGACCTCTGGGGCGTTTCAGAGCATCCTATCTTATCGCTCGCTACGCCGAAAAAGGGACAAAACTTGATTTAAACCATCACCGACAACGCGGTAACTGCAGTTCATCCTTTTGTCCTGACCTTGTCCCTTCCTTAAATATTACTACTCTAGGATTACCTGACTGGCATTTTCATGGCTGGTAACACCCGCCGGCGCATCACGTTGCCGGATCCTGAAGAACGACGGCCTTTACTGAGTAGGCTCAGTACAGGCGGCCCGGTGAACCGCGATGCCCTGTATAGTTGCATGACAGACCCTCATAGTCACTTACCTGTGTATACCAACATACACCGTATTCGTCGCGACATCATCAGCGTTGTTGAGGACTACCTGAGCCTCGCCCAGCTGCAGGATCTGAGAATTAATGTTACAGTTGTGCGGCCGTTGGTTGATAAGTTCTATGGCCTCAACGACATTTCCATCAGTAAGAGAAGTGCTGTTCACCCCTTTTGAGGGCCCTTTACTGATATGATCTGTTAGTCTACTGTTTGCTGGTAAATCGTGCTCAGTTTCTCGAAGAGCAGTCTCATCTCAATAACCGTCACAATGTCAACTTCACACGTGCTACTCTATGTGAGCTCATAGCTACGCGCATCCTGAGACGCTTTGGCGAAGTGCATGATGATGGCCACGATGGCCTTTTGCTTCTGGCTCATATTCTAGTCGCTGGCTTTGAACCCTTCCAGAATGCCCCAGAAGAGATTCGAGAGGAAGCAGAGCGCACCACCTCCTGGGTTGATTACAAGACGCTGCCATCTCTTGAGGTGGCCATTGTCACTGAGAGCAAGCATTTCTTAAGTTCAGCAACTTGCCAAAAGGTCGTCAACGCCATCTATGAGGGTCGAATTGTCTATACCCCCTCGACATTTTGGGACATCATCCCTGATCATTACAAGTTAAAGCCCATCTCTATTTATGACCCTCGCGAGTCCCCTCTTCTCAACCAATATCGTCTGATTGTCCCTCGTACCCGAAATGTCCTCGAGTCAATCCAATTCGCCACGCTGCTCACTCTCTACGTTGCGGTTATGGTTCTTAGAAGGAAAAACCGCTACGGACCAACAGAAGCAGCTTTTTCTATCTTTGCTTTTGGATGGGGCTTGGATCAATTTGCTACTATTCTAGCACATGGCTGGTATGCTACAGACTTTCTAGTCGTGTTGTCACTCAAGTACTAACCTTTCAAAAGGAACGTCTATACCCAGAACCTGTGGTCATTCCTTGATGTGGCCTTTGTTCTCATCTACTGGGTATATCTTGTATTGCGGTTCTTGGGCTGGAAGCTTGGTGACACAAACCTTGACGAACAAGCGTTTGATGTGCTTGCACTCGCCGCTCCTGTCTTAGTTCCGCGGCTTGCTTTCAACCTGCTGAGCGACAATCTCGTGTTCTTGTCCCTTAGGTCAATGATGGCGGACTTTTTCTTCCTGACAGCTCTATCTGCTTGGTGTTTCTTGGGGTTCCTGCTGTCACTTCTATGGCTCGGCGAAGGAGCACACCCCATCCTGTAAGTTCCTGCACCACCTTGGTGAAACGTGGTACTAATTGGATCAGAACAATATCGAAGTGGATGATCTATATCTGGTTTGGATTGGATGGAACTGGTATCCATCGATCAGTCAGTCTTTGTCTCCCCCCGTACGCTTGACAAATTCTGACATCTCTACTAGACCGAGTTTCACTGGCTGTTAGGACCTAGTGTGATGGTAGCCTTCGCTTTCCTCGGGAACACCCTCTTCCTTACCATCCTTGTATCGATGCTTTCCAATACATTCAGCAACATTTCGTCAAACGCCATAGCGGAGATCAGTTTCCGTCGAGCAGTTCTGACACTTGAGGGCGTCAAGGCTGACGCTGTGTTCGCATACCAACCCCCGTTCAACATCCTTGCCGTATTCCTATTCATCCCACTTAAATTCGTCGTGAGTCCGCGCTGGTTCCACAAGATCCACGTCACAGCGGTCAAGATTCTGAATCTCCCTCTCTTGCTCATCATCGCTGTTGCTGAGCGCCGCCTGCTTTGGCCTTCCCGTGAGATCGAAGACCCAACCGAGATCAAAGCTCCGCCCCCGACAAAGAGCCAGTTTTGGAAGAAGTGGCGGTTGACGGTTCACCGAGACCTTCGCGCCGTCTTTCAAGTACCGCCGCCTGATACTGTCCACGACGACATCGCTGTCGATGATGATCTCACGCATCATCTCATCCGTCGACAGTTCACACGCAACGCGGCAAATGAAATAGAGCCACGCAACCTACATAGCACCCCTAGGCCTGATCCCGGAGCTCGACGGCCATCACGACGAGATTCTATGTTTCCCGGGATCCCACCCCAGAAGCTTCGAGGATCTTTCTCCGAGAATGACATGTTTGAGGGAACTACTGATAGGCTGGCCAATATGGAAAAGGCGATACGGCGCATGGAAACGATGCTATCTCGCCTAGTTCCATCTGTCGAAGACGCCATCAGCGATGATGAGCTGGAGCAAAGCGGGACACTTAGGGGAGACAATACTGCCGAGTCGTCATTTAGAGGTTTAGCGGATCGAGAGTCATGATCATTGCATGGTGTTTGGGTACGGGTATAAACAGAATTGCACACGCGGAGAGTCAGGGAAGGGCGTTGCGATACAATATTATTGTGGTGGCATTTTGCTTTAGCACTGATTCACTGGCACTGTTGAAAACGTCCTGTCACAACACAGCCAACCTTCCTTTTCCACCTTGTGAATAGAACTTCTTTTTTCGTCTTTGTCCCTCAGCAATAATTCCAAGGCATCTTTTTCTTGCGATTGATTTCTGAACACCTGAGAATGTGCACTCTCACATATTTCCAGCACAAAGAATGCAAACACACCTGGGTTGTCCTCACGGAACCCTGCGAGCCATTCATGGGCCTTAACAATTGCCCGACCTTCTGCGATGGTACAGCCAAGAAACCACCAAAATTCTATAACACAAAGAGCCGGCCATGTCCTCGATGCCAGCTGCAAGGTGTATATGATCGTAATTTGGTTCGGATGGTGGAAGGTATGGGCTGGGGAATTAAATGGGGAGTTGGGCCAGGACAGGATGATTGGGGTTGCGAGATGAAGTGTGCGATTCTTTGAGGCGATCGTTGCGACGGATTTTAGTACGAGCTTCGAGTTTCTGGTATTTTATACCGGTTTGATCAGGGAATATCTTGAGCAACAACTGTAGGTTTCTGTCAGCCTGGTTCATGCACCCCCAAGATATCCATCCATACTGATGCAAGTGAAACAGATGTCCTTTCCAACCCAACAAAAGGTGAACAGTTCGAAGCTGAGCCCGTTACCATTCTGCTATAATCCAGAGATTCGCGATCCACCAACAACAGCTTTATATCCGTCATTTGTTCCTATCAACTATTTAGTCTCGATTTCTTGATTCTAAAGATACATCACGTGCCGCACCCACTCAGTGTCATCACAAGTTTTCTATCTATAATCTAACCATGAAGCCTCACCACAATCATATCGCATTTTCGCATTGGCAGGCATACATCATGTTACCAACACCAGACACTTCGCACGTCCCATACGAGCGAGTCTATGAACCTGCCGAGGACTCATACCTCCTCTTGGACACGCTTTCATCTGCTGCAGAGACCGAGTATCTTCAAAAAGTTTTTCCCGATATAGCGCCTCTCGTGGTGGAGGTCGGCACAGGCTCAGGCGTCGTCCTCGCTTTTGTCCACGCACATGCGCAAAAGCTTTTTGGCACGCGCGAGGTCCTTACTGCGGGGGTTGACATGAACGCCTTTGCGTGTCGGGCGACAATCGGGACAGTTGCAAAGGCAGCTTCTGACAACCCCGACTCACATGCATTTTATCTGGGCTCGTGCATGGGAGATCTCACAACCCCATGGCGCGAGGGCACCATTGACGTCCTCATTTTCAACCCGCCATATGTGCCCACGCCTGAGATGCCTGCCAGACCAGATTCGTTTACCGCAGACGACCTCGCAGTCAGCACAAAGCCTTCATTTGACGACGATTCGTATCTGCTAGCCTTGTCTTACGCAGGCGGCTTAGATGGTATGGAGACAACAGATAGACTGATCGAGGCACTACCCCAAGCCCTGTCCCGACGCGGTTGTGCCTACCTCCTCCTATGCGCTCAAAATAAGCCAGATGAAGTCAAGAGTCGCATCGAGGGGTTTGGGCCTGAATGGCGGGTTCGAACTGTTGGGGACAGCGGCAAACAGGCCGGATGGGAGAAGCTGCAGATCGTACGGATATGGCGAGACTATTCGAACGCCGTAGAATAAAATAAAAAAGATGTTGCAATGGAATTGGGGCGTGTGAGAGCATATATTCAGATATCTTTCCACAACAAGAAAAGTGATACCCACCCCACGCGGGTTCATACAGTTTTAATGGCCAAACAACCCGAACGCCAGGTTCCATTTGAATGTGATATCTTTGCGATAACGTGGCCACTCCACATTAAAGACGCGTATGTGCGCTTCCATCCTTTCTCCATCTTGTCGTTTCTCCTAAATCCATTTAGGGCCGTCCCCTTTAAGGCCGTCCTCCGCGACCGCGGCCTCCACCACGTCCGCGTCCCCTGGGACCGCCTCTGCCTCGTCCTCCCCGTCCACCCCGCTCTGCCTCTTTTCGTGCCTTGTTCTTGGGCTTAGGTGCGTCGTCGATAAGCAGTGTGTCGAGGGGTAAAGAGTCGGGCAGGATAAAATATCGGATCGTAGAACCACGAATATTCATGGTCTCGAGGGAGATGGGCTCCTGCCCCTTGATGGTCATCTTGACGGTCCGGAGGGCGGTGTTCATCTGGGGAGAGACTGAGGAAATAGTGCCATGAACAATGGTTCCTACATGACAATTAGTACACGACTGCTCGCACGGCTGTAAGCTCGCTTAGGGGTAAGGAGCAATGTATTACCATTTTTCAACTCAATTGTCACCGTTTCGTTGGCGCATTTCATGAGAAAACTAGTCGTGCCAAGTCAGTCCAGAAGCTCAAACTTAACAAGAAGCTCAGCACAATCCAAGTGTGCGCAAGAGACAGGGAACTTCTTACCGAACCAGCTTCATGTTGGTTAGTTGAGAGAGTTTCGGCGCTTAGATTGCAGTATAATTGATCGGGGTAAAGCTGGCGGTTTTTAGGCGCGTTGTCGTAGGATCGATTTGGCGTGAGGCTGAGAGGCTGGCTATCGAGCAAGGCCGCCTGAATTGTCGGTCGGAAAAATCGAGGGTCGGAGCTCCAGGCATTGTCTCCACGTGACTTCGTGCTGCGAAGCTCGGTGTTTGGTCAGTTCCCCACACAGGTTTCATCATTGGTGTACATATAGCTTATCGATAACAGAGCCTGGGGTTAATGAACTAACCATGGATCCAGAAGCCATAAATTGCAGCCTCGCCAACTTGAGTTTGTCATCTCTCAAAGTGTGCCTTACCAGTGCCCCGGGGTTTCCCTCCTTTTCTTTACCTTCTTTCTACCTGGTGCCCGGGGGTTTATCGCCTAAAATCTTTCTTTAACTTAATCTTTGCCTCTTCGTTCCTTTGTTCATTCGCCGATTTCACTATTCACGCCCCGCCTGAGCCTACGACTTGCATCCATCATTACCCCACCATATTCAAGGTTCAAGATCAACACGGAAAACTTATCAGAGCTCCATTCTTCCCTAAGAAACATAAAAAAGCTACGACACCCCGAGATTCTTTACCTGGGGCGATATCGCCAGACCGTATTGCCATAAAGTATGATTTCGGGACGTGGAGGAGCCGGCGCTCGGGGAAGGATTCGTCCTCCTCGTCGCATTGTGCGTGTAAGTTCGATGCACTGAAACGTTAGCATCTAAATCCTGAATTAAGACCTTGTCTTTAGCCAAATGAAGCTGCCGAGGGTTCCGATTTCGAGGCTTGCTGGAAGATGCTAGAGGAAGCCCTGCGCGACATCCACATGAAGAACTGCAGCCGACTGTCATTCGAGGAGCTGTACCGAGCCGCGTACAAGATGGTACTTAAGAAGAAAGGCGAATTGCTTTATGATAGGGTCAAAGCTTTCGAGGAACAGTGGTTCGCAGACCATGTTATTCCCAAGATTCGAGAACTGGTCAGCAAGAGCCTGATCAACATTGGCGCCGAACGAACCTCGACGACATCCGTCAACGAAAGACGGCAGACAGGAGAGAGATTCCTCAAAGGGCTGCGCGATACTTGGGAAGACCATAATATGTCCATGAACATGACCGCCGATATTCTTATGTATCTTGATAGGGGCTACGCGCAGCTCGAGGCCCAAAGAACCCCCATTTTCGCCACCACCATCGCGCTTTTCCGTGATCATATTCTACGATCTTCGCTGAACACGAACACAAAGAGCAAGGTGATCGACATCCTTATATCAGTGGTCCTCGACCAGATTGATATGGAGCGCGAAGGAGATATCATTGATAGAAATCTCATTCGAAGCTGCAGTCGAATGCTCAGCAGCCTTTACGAGACTGAAGAAGAGAAGGAAACCGATAAACTGTACATGACGGTATTCGAACCTCGCTTCCTCGAGAACAGCAAGACATACTATGCCGCTGAGTGTGAGAAGCTTCTACGCGAATCGGATGCCGGAGCCTGGTTGCGACACACCCAACTGCGACTGAACGAAGAAATCGATCGATGTGGAACAACAATCGAGTTAGAGACATTACCCAAAGTCACGCAAACTATTGATCAAGAACTCATAGTCAAGCATCTGTCCGAATTTTTGGCTCTTGAAGGGAGTGGCCTGAAATGGATGATTGACAATGACAAGATTGACGACCTCTCGATTCTCTACAAACTCATCTCTAGGGTTGATTCAAAAAAGACTGCTTTGCGAGACATTCTGCAAAGTCGTGTGGTTGAGCTAGGCCTGGAGATTGAGAAGGTACTGAAGAACACTGATTTCTCGTCTGGTCATGGCGAAGGAGACGAGGCCGGTGAAGGGGAAAAGACAAAGACCTTAAACCCTGCGGCGCAGCAGACAGCTGCTGCGATCAAATGGGTAGACGATGTACTCCGTCTGAAGGACAAGTTTGATAACCTCTGGGCTCGTTGCTTTCAAGGAGATCTTATCATTCAAAGCGCATTGACCAAGAGCTTCTCTGACTTTATCAACATGTTCAGCCGCAGCTCTGAATATGTCTCTCTGTTTATCGATGACAACCTCAAGAGAGGCATCAAAGGCAAGACAGAGGCAGAAGTCGATATCGTTCTAGAGAAAGCCATCGTCCTGATTCGATACCTTCAAGATAGAGATCTGTTCCAGACATACTACCAGAGACATCTGGCAAGACGTCTACTTCACGGAAAGTCCGAAAGCCATGATGTTGAAAAGCAGATCATTTCCCGAATGAAACAAGAACTGGGCCAACAGTTCACCAGCAAGTTTGAAGGCATGTTCAGAGATCTTGTCACGTCAACAGAGCTCACCAGTGGTTATCGTGACCACATTCGTGACCTGGGAGATGGTAGCGGCAAACTCATCGACCTTAATATCAACGTTCTCACTACAAACTACTGGCCACCCGAGGTCATGGGCCGAACTACACAGATTGGCGAAGGATCCCGTGTTACGTGCACGTACCCTCCTGAACTGCGACGATTGCAGGCGAGCTTTGAGCAGTACTATCTGACTAACCGTAATGGACGCAAGCTCACCTGGATTGGTACCACTGGCAGTTCAGATGTCAAATGTACCTTCCCGGCCATCCCTGGAAAGTCTGGCCCGCTCTCTCGGGAGCGAAGATATGAGATCAACGTACCGACTTTTGCGATGGTTGTCCTGCTTCTCTTCAACGATCTTGAGGAGGGCCAGTCATTAACCTTCGAAGAGATCCAAGCTAAGACCAACATCTCAACTCCAGATCTCATGAGGACGCTGACAGCTATTGCTGTGGCACCCAAGTCTCGCGTCTTGATGAAGGACCCGACCAACAAGTCCGTGAAGGTCGGCGATAAGTTTTCTTTCAATGCATCTTTCCAGAGCAAGACCATACGAATCAAGGCACCCATCATCAACGCGGTGTCCAAGGTCGAAGACAACACGGAACGAAAGAACACTGAGGAGAAGAACAACCAAACCAGAGCTCACATTGTCGATGCGGCAATTGTGCGAATCATGAAGTAAGTCCCTAAGTCTAAGTCTTATTGCCAGCTTTAGTTACTAATTCTCACAGATCTCGAAAGGAGCTTTCTCACTCGCAGCTCACTAGTGAAGTTCTGTCACAACTCTCTGGCCGTTTCCGCCCCGAGGTTGCCCTCATCAAGAAGCGTATTGAGGATCTTATCGCAAGAGAATATCTTGAGCGCCCTGAGGAAGATGATGCGCCAACTCTGTATCGCTATGTAGCGTAGACTACGAAGCTCAATCTCACGAATCACGAAAGAAAACGAATCGGCATTTTCCAGTCTTGCAAGGCGTTGGAATGATAGGATCCATACACTATTGATATACATAGCGTGGTTGTACATGGAGGCTTTTGCTTATTGAAGGCAAGGATGGGGAATCGTGTGAGGAGGGCCGGACGTTTGTTGCTAAGAAGAGGGCACGAGAACCCGCCAAAGATTAAACCGAGGATTTGAGGTCTATAAAGACGTATGATTATTTACAAGTCTTACCTGCACCGCGAATGGACTTGGCTTTCAGTCGGTCTTGGTAGGTGGCCAGCCGGTTTTATTTAGAAGACAATAAGAACTATCTGAGCATGATTCTTCACCCAAACAGACGTATAAATTCCAAAGAGACATCCATGTAAATAAGTCACAGATTAAAGAAGCCATTGATGAATCACTGTTGATTCGATATTATTGCATGAGTTGCTGGTGAATCATGAGCAGTCACGTGATCATACTCAACGATGCCTTGGCTGTAGACGCTTTCATGATGGAGATCTTGCACCACCAAACAAACATCTAAGCGCCTTCTTCGATACAGAAACTCGCTCGAGATACAAACCCGATTTCGATTACAAGACGGGCAGTCGTAACCCCCCAAAACATATTCGATATATCCCGCGTAAAGTCTCAAGCGCGAAAAAGCCACCGACACCATGCTTTTTTTTAGGTACCATCGAACAATTCTCTGTGTGGTTAACGCCCTTGTTCGCACACTGACACGCTATCCATACAGCTTTTTCAAGACACTCATCGACCATGAGGTCACTGTAGAGCTCAAGAATGACATTCAGCTAAAGGGAATTCTCAAGAGTGTGGATCAGTACCTCAACATCAAGCTCGATGACATTCAGGTTGTTGAGGAGCTCAAATACCCTCATCTTGTATGTCGACTATATCCTTATCCTTGGCGTCGTGAAAGAAACTAGATATCTGACTTGATATTATCGCAGAGCTCTGTCAAGAACGTCTTTATCCGAGGCTCAGTTGTGAGATATGTTCATCTTCCCGGCGCGTCAGTTGACACACAGCTGCTGGAGGATGCTACACGGAGGGGTAAGTGTCGTTTTCAAAGAAATCTAATACGGTATACTAACACGTGTGTTGCAGAAGCGGCAGCTCAGCAAGCCAAGGCGAAATGAGCTGTTCAAGGCGATGGATGAGAGGCAGGATAAACCACGTCGGAGTTGACTCTTACTAAATGGAGAGAATGATAATTACATCGAAACCGGGATGATCACAAGGGAGAATTCATGAGGCTTCTGCTCCTGATACGGATAATGAAATGCTCTTCTTTTCCCTTTTAAACACCATACAGAACTGAGAGCCATGAAACGATTGACGACGTTGATGTGTTCGACATGGTATATAAAAATTACAGGTCATCAGATGAAACTCCCGCTCAAGAGAATACTATACACATCGCTCCACATCATAATTGATCACCAAAATGCTCCGCCTGCCTTACCGGGTTTACCATCCCAGAGTTCCTTCTCCGAAACCTTATCATCGTCTTCACCTTCAATGAGTGGCATCACCAATCCAGCCCGCCTTCTTTCTGAAAGCCAGCGGTCTATCCAACCCTTCATGCGCTTTCTTGACTGTTCACTCCCTACATTGACTGTTGGGATGACTTTCTCTATTCTCAAACTCATAACAAACATGGCGAGCTCTCGAAAGCTACTGTGTTCTGAGTAAGGAACCCCAAAGCACATGGCTTCCTTGGTACTGCCTCTCTGCGGAACAAAATCTTTATATCCAAATCGTGTTCGCCAGCCCTTGTCGTGAAGGATCTGCTGAGTATGAATGCTGCCAGGCGGTGTGTTCGCACCGATGGTTTTGCCTGCTGGTCGGAAGTTCCAACCACTTGGCCGAAGTCCTACAATACGACTAAAGTACGGCTTATAGCTGTTTAGGTATTCTTGGAGAGTTTCTGCACGGATCTCCATCAACATCTGCATATGCACCTGTGCCTCGAGGGGGTCAGATGTAAGGAGCGCCGTGAGCTCTGGGTCGTCCAGCTGTTTGCAGATCTTGATCTTGCCAGGCGATGCAAAGATTTTGGACTTAAGTGCTTTGGCAATGGAGATACATATGCGTTCTTTACCAATAGAGTACGTGCCGCAAATTACGAGCAGCCGTTGAGGGTGTTTCTTTTTGGTGTCGAACTTTGCATTCTCATCCGGTTTTGTGTTTGGGAAGAACTTGCTGACTGCTGGAGTCCCTTGTCCGCTAGCCTTTTCCCAAATATCGTCTTTGCAGTTGGGATCAGGAGACAATGAGCCACAAAGATCGGCGCAGGCCTTGATAACATCGTTCTGGGGTGGAAAAGAATATCGTGGATTGAGATACGTGGTGTCCAAGTAGCAGATATCAATCTTTTGTTGCTTGGCCTTTCCAGAGATCGCATCGATAGTCTCTGGCTTGAGGAGAGGATGCTTGATATGAGCAGGGCAAGCACGGAAGTCTCCGCAATGTAATATGCGTTGAACACGGCTGTTGCGGCCTTGCTTCATAGTCTTTTCAAAAAGGAAGAGAGAACTTCCAGGACAATGATTTGCTGGTATCATCGTTACTTTCGCGCCTTCTGTCCCTGGTATGTCATAGGATTTGTTGAATTCAAGCTCCACAACCCATTTTGCCGCTGTACGAAGTTGATTTCTGACAAGACTGCCCGTGACTTTGCTGCAGTATATAGGGCCGTGACACCATCTTGCTGTAAGACCGATATAGTGATCACTGTGAAAATGACTCAAGAAATATGCTTTGCAACCCTGGACGGCGCCATACCGGAAAGCGTCCACACAGATGGAAAATCCGGGCATGATCTTGTAGAAAGGGCACGTCCTCTCATATGCCTGCTTTCCTCGAGAAGCGTGCTCAGCAGCAGCAGCCTCTTGCCATGCTGAATCTTCGGCATTATTGGACATGAGTTTCGAGAAAGCAGACTTCGGTGCCGGGCCAGAACTTATAACTTCGAAAGGGTTCGCCTGACCGGGCCTGGGAACAGCAGCCCGTGCAAATCTTTTGCTAACATCAGTCGATTCGACCTCAGGTGTCGAGGCAAGGATCGCTGAAGTTGGCTTCTCCGACTTGATTCGTTCTGGTGTTGTTTGCTCCGGTTTTGGTAACGGGATCGGGTATCCATCGAGGCAGGAATTGACATGCCGTGTTGCTTCATCGATGGAGATCCCTACCAGGCTCCCGTTGCATATAGGACAGCACTCCGTCATATGATCATCGTCAAGGGGGTCATCGGCCAGCTCTTCGCTTGAAATCCCAGCTTCCTCCGCTTCTAACCTAGCTTGCTCTCTCATGTAGCGCATTACTCGCATTTCCTCCCCTTCGAGATCGTTCATATCTGTGAACTCCTCGTCTACTATTTCCTCGAGATCGTCGAATTGTTGGTATGTTGAATCTTCCCGTTTCAAGGCTTGTGTGGTAATATCTGCTTCCTTCTTTTCATCGATCTTAGTAAAACCGTCCGTCTGGACCTCGTTTTGCGGGGAAAGCTCCGTACATTGGCCATTCTTTTCAGGCTTGTTGTTTGTGGCCATGGAATTGTTTTCGGGCTCATCCTCACTGTCCGAGTCCATTACGAATGGAGTCTTGATCTTAGATTTTGTTGACTTCCTTGGGGGTTCGCCATCATCCTTGGCGGGTAGTGATCGGTCTCCAGCCACGGCTACCTGCTCAGCTTTTACTGAGACGTTTATCTTGGGCAATTGATCGGGTTCTTCGCCCAGTTTCCGCTTTTTGTTGGGCGATTCGGCCTCATTGCATCGGATCGAGTTGTCGGCGTCATCGGCAGTGTAGAGATCTTCGTGCTCAATAAGGTCCGGCGCAGCCCCAAGAAACAGAGAGGCCTCATGTTTTTCAGCCTTTTTAAAAAAGCTAAGGATACTTTGATTGGCCTTGACTGGCTTTCTGGGTAAATGAGAGGTAGTCTTCTTCGGTGTATGAGACTGGCTGGAGTTTTTTGGTGCCACCATGGTGATAGCCCGTGAAATAGTGAGTATTGACTTTGTCCTCAGCGGAATGGAGGGTTGAAAAAGAGGACCAGGTCCTTTAGTTACCAGCAAGACAATGAGAAGAAGGCAAAGAATGCATGTAAAGATGTCCTGGAAAATCAGCAGCCAACCGAAAAATGAAGTGGGATGCTTTTGAACCTCTTAACGCGAAAGCGTGATGGGTGGCAAAGTGGGTGTCGCGCGATCACGTGACAATAAATCCACGCCTCTCTCAGTAGGTACCATGCCAAGGGGATGCAACAAAACCTAGGACCTCGACCCTAAGTGACAAAAAGCCTTAGGTAAACTTAGTATAATTTAGTATAGATTTACAGGATTTCAGACTAAATGTTTTAGCATCTTGATTCGATGTCAGAAGTACGCCCTGGGGCATGCTTGGGTTATTTCAGTATTCACGGCTACACTTTTCTTCTGGTACAACTTGTGATAAAAAATTCAGTATATATTCTTTATTTCCTGAATTCCGGTACTCAAATGTGCTATCCCCCATCAGTAGACAAATCGCGAGAATTTATTTTTTTCGACGTGGATCTAAACTTATACCACCATCCTCCAAAGTTCGGTTGTGAGGAATGTGCAACAACCCTTCACAACTCCCTCTCCATTTAACTTCAGCTGCTCCGAATATATAGTAATGCAATAGTACCTATCAGCAGCGGAAGTAACCTTCTTCGCACCGCTGGATATACCAGCCAAGAAGCAAAGAAAGTACCGTGAGACACAAACATGTGTGCATCGCTTGGAGACAGTGCAATACCAAGGACACCCTGGAAATGATTCAACCACGCAAGCGCCGTTGAGCCATCACCAATAAACCAAAAATCAGAGCTGTATCGAGCCAGTATATGACCCGTGTTGAGGGGTTAGCCTCAACAAGAACAGTTACTACACTTTGATATGAGCCTTCTGGCAAAGAAGAAAGGAAAAGGAAATAGAAATCTTTGGAGGAGGCGCTCCTTTCATACCGGGCCGGTATGATCAGGATGGCCTTGACACTGAGGTTGAACTTCAAGAATGACTCACGAGGGTAAAGTTATTTAGGGAGAAGCTTGGCTGCAACCTACAAATAATGAGCTGGTTTTGCTGCTTTGGTACGTTGCCAATCTAAGAAAAAGGTATAACTCACTTATGTTGTTAGTAGGTTCCTGTTGTTGCCTGCTTGGGGCTGAAGTTTATAACTGTTGCCTGGGACGATGCTGGTTTGAGGCAGGAAAGAACAAGACTGGAACGCATACTTTCTCAATACAAGAGTATCTTATGTCAGTACCTATACATGTTGTGGTTTCTGTAAGAGTATAAGTACTACATCTATCTTGAACTCCGGTCCTAGACCTTGGTGAGGTAGCCTGGCAGCATTGTTGGTGAGCATTGGAGACATGTCTTTGGCAGGAAACAACTCCCAGGACGACATCGCCACGTACTACAGGGCCATAACCTGACTTTACCGTCCAATTATTGTTCCCAGGGTATTGTTGAAAGTATTCGCCTATGATGACTCTTCTATCCTCTCAAGCATCTTTCCATGGACCCCTTTCCATCCAGCCTCACACGAGCTTTTGATCATACCCATGATCAGCCTAGAGCATGTAATGGAGACCTGCTCCACAATCTCCAGGTTTCCACGCTCAGATTCTTTAATCTTCCAAACAGTCTCAAGTACCAGACCCATTGGCCCTCGCGTTCTCACAAACACACCGCTTTCCAGGTCAAAAAACTCATATGAACTAATCACATCGGAGTCCCAGAGCCCTGCTGGTAAGGTATGAATTCGGTCTGTGACCGAATAACAGTCTGGTGCTGCGATAGGCTTGACCTCAAGTGTGTCAGGAACTGATGGAGTAGGGTCCGGGGTGGGTATGGCTTCGAATTTGGACATATAAGGATTACAACGTAAGAAGAAAACATGATCGTGGAGCATCTCTATGGCTTTTGGGGCTGCAGTAGTCGAGGAGATAGGCGACGTGTGCTGTATCTGGGCGGTTGTCTGAAACATGGTTGGTGAAGTGTGTCGCCTTGCCCGAATTTCGTGATGGGTGTGATCGCAAAGAGATATAGTACGTTAAGGGGATGTAGAAATCTTCAATATGATGATTGTCGTTATGCGAACTGTTCAATTCTGATGAAGGTGAACTTGGTGTTGGGGAATAAGATACCCGACTCAGCAATAACGATAAAAGAAATTGAGATAAGGATAAACATCAGGCACACAACTGAAGGTTATTTTAAAGGATAATAAATTACCTATGAGAATTAACCTTCTTAATAACAAATTATTGTATCTTAGTCGGAATGTAACAGTTTTAGTTTCATCGTCGTATCATGATTGCAATTGGCCGCTAACGCCAACACAGCGCCTACATAGTAGCTGAAGGGGATTGGAGATGAGGCTGTCTTTTCGCATTAGCCACCCAAGACTACCCCGCCACAGCGTTGTCAAGTCCGCTCATTGGCTACCACCGTAACCTGTAACTTGCGGAAAGCGTCAAGGCCCCCTTTCCAAATATGCAACATTGAATGTTACAACAAACCCAATTCATTCAAACGCTTTCGACATCGCCAAAAACTCACTTCCACTCATCACTCCTCGCCTTCTTTCTCATAGCTCGCACTCAGTCCAATTTCCATCTTCTTTCACTTGCATCACATGTCCAGGCTATCATGAAGTGAACCAACCAGGCATATCAAGCTCAAGCGATCTTAGCTTAGTTACACATCCATACCCTGCTAAGTAACCCGAGACAGGCCTCGCAACATTCATCATCATGGCGTCGCTTCAAGTCAGAGGACCGGACTTTTCGGTCACAAAGCAGAAAGCGATTGAAGATGCAAAGAAAATGCAAAAAGTGGTTGCCGAGCAGTGCTCAAAAGCCGGAAAAGACCCTCCACAGTATCGACTTTCAGAGCTCATTGGCAAAGGCAGTTTTGGTCGGGTCTACAAGGCCACCTCTCTAACAACGAATCAGCTGGTTGCCGTCAAAATCATTGACATTGAAGAGAGTGACACAGTTAACCCCAAGCTCGCAGATACATATAGCGACTTGCTCAAGGAAATTAATGCCCTGCAACTGCTCAGCAACAGTGGCGCCAAGAACATCAATCATGTTATCGATGCTCTTCCCGTCGGGCAGTCCATGTGGATGATTACAGAATACTGCGCTGGAGGCAGCGTGGCTACCCTTATGAAACCAACCTCACCAGGCGGCCTCCAGGAAAAATGGATTATTCCCATTTTGCGCGAAGTGGCCGAAGCTGTCTACTGGGTTCATGGCCAGGGTATCATTCACAGAGACATCAAGTGTGCCAATATCTTAGTCACGGAGGAGGGAAACGTTCAGCTTTGTGATTTTGGGGTTGCTGGTGTTATCGAAACCAAATTCGACAAGCGCTCAACAGTCATTGGTACACCCCATTGGATGGCCCCCGAACTATTCGACCCTGCAGCTTCTTATGGTACTGAGGTGGATATATGGGCTTTTGGCGCCATGGTCTATGAAATTGCATCGGGCCTACCACCAAGCGTGGCTGCAGGCATGATGGACTTCAACAGACTCGGCTCGTACCTCAAACAACACATCCCCCGACTTGAAGGCGACCGATATTCCCAAGGGTTGAAGGACCTCGTGGCCTATTGCTTGGTTGATGACCCTAAGAAACGCCCACCAATTGAGCAAATTCAGAGACACCGTTACATATTCAACACACAAGATACTTATCCTGCTTCGAGCTTGGCACACTTGGTTAGAGGCTACAAGTTATGGGAAGCTCAAGGTGGTGTTCGCAAGTCTCTCTTCTCCGCAGGAGGAGCCCAGGGGCCATCTGACCTCGCTAACCTGGCCTTGGACAATGATGAGTGGAACTTCAGTACAACCGCTGCGTTCGATCAACAGGTGCTCCAAACTGGCGACGCTCAAGCTGTGTTTGATGTTTATGGCTCCAACGTCGACTTCAAGCAGGATGAATTCGACGATGCTTCTAGAACCCAAAAGCCAAAATCACGTCGACGTCCGCCACCTCACCTTCCTTCCGTCAAGGCACCGCTTGAAAAGCTATTTGACCCAAACACGATATCGAACTACGAGGACAACTCACGAGCATATTATGGTCGTCCGTTTCCTCCGCGTACTGCCGATTTCACCCCTCCACCGCCCCCCCCTGCGTCGGATCTACCGCTAAGAGACGACTCATCTCAGTCTCCTGGAGTGAGAGAATCTCTGATTGATCTTGACATGTCCCTAGATGGTAGCAACCTCTCTGAATTTGTTGATCTGAACACAATCAGAGCTGGAGATCCCAGAGCATCGACCGACTATGACTTTGGAGATGTCTCCTATAATAAACCGCCACTTAGTGATCCAGCAGATATGATGAACAACAACCGCAGAACGCGAGATTGGAAGTTCCCCTCCATGGCCCCTCCCGCCTCAGCAAACCCCGAAATGTTCAGATTTCCGTTCAACGATGACCAAGGGCCAAGTACCAGCCGTCTGATCCACCCTCCGACAGAGCCAATCCAGCCCTCGGCGCAGTTCAACGACCTTACGGTTCCCTCCCCAGTCAACAACCGAGCGTCATCAGGCAGTCTCATTGACTTAGACATGGGTTTAGCTGATCCCATTCCTATGAGCGACTATACAAGGCCGTCCACATCACACTCGGATGTAGGATCATTAGCTGGCTCAGAGTTAGGAGGGGCTGATCCTTTCCAGCTAGAAAAGCACGCCTCTCTTTACCTTATGCCCAACAGTATACGAGAACCATCCATCTATGTATCTGATGATTCTGAGTTTGCAAATGCGGTTGCGGACCTTTCGCTCAATAACACCCAGCGACATGATCCTCAGATGTCCTACCAGCAAACCCAGGTTCCCCTGTATCAACCCCAGGGACAGCACCAATCTTCCCAGACCAACGGGAACACCCCGAATGAAAGACCTTACTCCCTTAGCGAGTTCGCCGATACTGACCCTGAATCTTTCACCCCACAAACGCTTGCCGCCCCTGAACTTCAACCTCCTCCACTACAGCCTCAGCTAGATCGGTCACCAGTTCGGGACGACTACCCTCGATCTTATCAACAACAACAGCCATTCCTCCCGCCCGCACCTGCTGCGCCCTCACCCCAAGTTATGGAAGGCCAGGCCTCATCAGAACATGTCAAGGAGGAGCTTCGGCGCATGGCCATGAGCCTAAGTGATCATCTCAGCCACGCGAATACATACTTGTCGGGTCTTCCACTTCGAAGAGCGAGCACGACAAGGATGGAGTCTATTGAGACCCCTTGAAGACACCCACGAATGTATATGGGAATTAATAATATAACACCGTGTGATCTTGGAGTTCGGAAATGGCTTGCCATAACATTGAATACTGGTTAAAAGCTGGATATTGTGCAATACGATATATGATCATAATAAATCACGAATAGAATGTTCAACCCCATTCACCAAGCTCCTGCATTTAGCTTATTGGAAACCGACCAGGTCTCCCGTTAGCAAAGCTTGGTACCTTTCGATGGCCTCTCCCAACCTGATCAAAACTCCTGCCGCCAGCATTTTGACCTCGTTCTCCTCCCCACCATCTTCCCCTCTAGTCTTCTCGAACACCATTGCGACCCATTCCCTTGTCTCCATTACCTCTCTGCCTTGGGTTTCACAAAGCCGACGCATGCCGCCGCCATTCACTTCCAGCAGGGATGCCATAGCCACGAGCCACCCTTTCATGGCGCCGAGATCGCCAAAAACATGTACACGAACGCCCAGAAGCAAGTCCCATAGCTCCGCGGTCAACTGTGGCAGCGAAAGTGTGGAGGGCCCAGCGGCGTGAACAACAATACCTAACGTCTGTAGGTAGAGCGCCAGAAGTGCATGGTTGAGTATGATTGGTTTGGCAGAACGAAGCGCGACCTGGAAATGTGCCGTGAGTGGAGAGAAGAAGGATGTCGCAAGAAGAGCGGCAGTCGTATTGGGAATAGCACGCATACGAGGTTTGGAACTAGATTTGGACTTGTAGCGGGCCGTGAAGCTTTGGAGCTTCAAAATATTAGGGCCTGTGTTGGCATCGGCTGCTTCTGCAGCAAGCGGGGCAAGGAATGAAGATGTCAGCGACTGTGAAATATTCTCGAGAGCAGTTGATGGGAGCGCTTTCAGCTGCGACGGTAGGGTGCTGCTATCATTTCCCGAGCCAATATAAAGTTGCTCCATCTTTTCAGGTAGCCGCTTTGAGGGAAAGGCAGCAGCCGACTGGTATTGAGATACATCAAAACCAGCCAGTTCTCGGGCTGACAGGCCCAATGTGACAAGTATTGATGTCCGTTGGTGGAGGGAATAGTCACCCTCGAAGAAAGTTCGAGCAAACCACGGGGCCATAGTCTTAGGCTGAGAGACAACAAGCGCTACCATACCTTGTAACCGTAAATCACCGAAATTTTCTATCTCAAACTTGTCTTGTATGCCCACCAAAAGACCAGCCAGCTCATCAGCGTGGAAACTTACCTCAGTTCCATAGTTGGCCTTGCGTCTGATGAGAATTGGAGCTGTCTGTAAAGCGAGCAACTGTTTGTCGTATGATTCAGAGTCTCTGAAATACGAGATGAGATCTCGGATATAAACAGGTGGTTTGGGCTTGTTGCGTTGTACAAGTGTTGCGTCGTCATCCGAGTCGTCAGGGTCAGAGTCCTTCGAGTAAGGGGCGAGATCGTCGCCGTCTTCTGAAGAATCAATCTCCTCGATGATAGCTTTTGGCTTGGCTTCATTAACAACAGGCTTCTTCGTTTGCTTGGCTTTCTTTCGAAGAGCCTCGCTTGGCGTTGAAGGCTTTCGCTTCTGAGGGACAGTCTCAATTGCGTGGTCGAATAGGATAGGTTCGATAGGGCCAACACGATCAGAAATCTTAGTTAGGCTCTTCAATTGCTGCGCTTCCTCTGTTTCTGTCTGCCCCATCTTAAAATCGAGCCTCTGCTTCTTATCATCGATCAGAGCAGACAACGATTCCCCAACTACCAAACCAAAAAACTGAGCTCTAGGCTGTGTGGAACCGATGCGATTGGAGATGGTGTTCATGTATGTGCCCACTCGCATGAGCAACTTCAATTTCATTGGAGAAACTCTGTGTACGTAGCCAGCGGCAAGGAGCAGGATCTGGGTATGTGCTACAAAATGTCAGCAAGCATGTAGATGAAACACGTCGGGATAGTCGTTACCATCTTGCTGAAGCATTGCTGAATGTCTGATGTACAGCTCATCTCCAAATTGTGCAATGCTTTTCTCCAGTACTGCAGTAATCGCTTCTCGGTCTTGTGCAAGTGTAGCTACGACAGCTCGGCGTATACCTACTCCATCGCCAACACCAGCACCTGATGAAGATGCACACCAGTTGATAAGAACATCTCTTCTCGTTTCGTCATTCAATGCGACTTTCATGAGAAGCCCAGCAACGGCAGAAACCTTGTCATTGGGGTGTGTGTCTTCCAGGCTCAGACGATTCAAGTATTTCTGTGAAAGGTGCTTAAGTAAAATATGGAATACCTTCTTAGAAGTTCGATGTTGGCTGAGAGCAAGTTGTATGAATGTTGGAATTGAGTTTCTTTTGGAAAGAAGAAGTCCGTCGATTACAATTTTGATAAGAGTTTCTGCGGCATAAGTATCAGCAAGTATCAATAGTTGGAATCCTTATGTGTCTTACCTGAATGGTGCAGCGACAGCGACTTCTGGAACAACTCACAAACGAAGGCCATGCCATCGGGTTCAGGCGATGAATGAGCCCATGACACAATAGCATTTCCTACCCATCTGCTATATTGTAGTCCGTCGGCAATCCAGTGAGCCCTATCGTCGACTTGATCGCGTCCCATGACTTCCAAAGCTTCCGCTGCGATTGACACAATTCGACCGTTCGTGAGAATTGATGCAAGTTTCTGAGACTGAACTCTTTGCAGAGCGGCATTGGAAATTCCTTTGGTCGATGAGCTCCATATCGTTGAAATCGACCGAGCACTACCAATAATGGAAGACAGAACACTCAGCAGAATGCCGGCGTTGATTGATAAGTCTACTCTTTTCTCTTCTTTCCCTCCTAGCCGTGACTCTTGAATGAGAACTCGAAGTTGTGTGATGACAGCGTTAAGACCTGTCAGACTGCGTAGACAGCCAAGAAAAAGATCCGCATCTTGTGGAAGTTCTGTTTTGCCCTTTGTATCATCTTCGATGTTCCCCTCAAGTAAAAGTGTCCAGTAATTTGATGCGATTTCTGAGACTAGCAAATGGATGATAGACGCACTTTTGGGACTGGGCGTTGGGAATGAGAAGTTACTCGACGAGTTTTTTGGGTTATTTAGAAACTTTAGTACCGAAATAAGTGTATCATAGTCTGGTTGACTTTTTAGTACATCGATAATTTCATCAGCCGTCGACTTGTCACTGATGCTGGCTGGTTTCTTCTGGGTAGAAGCTGGCTTAACCTCTGTGAAAAGTGGCTCAGGCTCATTCCGAGGTTTGAGGTAGGTTGTGCTCACAGGGGTGAGAAGGTCGTCCATTCTAGTCTGTGTAGTTTAGTCTGGCGAAATGTCCACGAAATGACATGCTGTTTGAACATTGAAAGCTTGATAGAGGTAAACATTATTGCCTGGTGTTTAGGTTTATGTGCTCGAAGCATTACTCACCTTGACCCCACTTACACCGAGCTTCACCGAGCCAGCTCCACGCAATGACGATCCTCCCCCACGCACGGATCCTTCCAGAGCTCCTTACCTTAGTAACCAAGCTACGGACCACTCTCTGATCTTACATATCTCCCTGCGAACCTGCTCGTACATTCATTTGGCTTGTTGTTCTTCTACAAGTCATTAAAAACCTTCAATATGGCTAGTGTGGCTCAGGAAGCTGCCGGCGGCTACGAAGACGCGCGATGGTAAGACCCTATGGCTGGGACCTGTTAGAGCTCTTGAAACCACAAACAACTGACCACAAGGCAAGGAAATACCTCGACCAAATCCGCCGTAACGCAGGACCATATACCGATCCCGATGCTACTGCGCCGGAGTTTCTGGCGCAGTTTGAAACGTTCAAAGTTCTGTGAGTGTTGATGTACACATGTTACATCCTATGAAAGCCATACTAATTTGTATAGTGTCATGTCAGTCATCTTTCTTGAAAGACTCAAATGCCCAGCTCACTAACTGCCATAATACAGCGGCGCAGGAGGCCTAGGATGTGAAATTCTCAAGAATCTTGCCATGTCGAGATTCAGGAACATCCACGTAATAGACATGGGTTTGTGAATCGTCTTTTCTATTAAAGATCGCTGGCTCATCTTTCTCTAGATACCATTGATATTTCCAACCTCAACCGCCAGTTCTTATTCCGAAAAGATGATGTTGGCAAATACAAAGCAGAGGTTGCCGCTGCTTTCGTCCAAAAGAGAGTCAAGGGCGTCTCCATCACAGCCCACAACAACCGTATCCAGGACTTCGACGAGGAGTTTTACAAGCAGTTCCAGCTTGTAATTTGCGGGCTAGACAGCATCGAGGCCCGCCGTTGGATCAACGCCATGCTTGTTTCTATTGCCGAAGAAGCTGAAGACCCCGATGCGATAAAGCCCCTCATTGACGGTGGCACTGAAGGTTTCAAGGGACAGGCGCGAGTCATCCTCCCATCTATGACATCCTGCATTGAGTGCCAGCTGGATATGCACGCCCCGCGCGCCGCTGTTCCTCTGTGTACTATCGCCTCAATCCCACGACAACCCGAGCACTGCATCGAATGGGCCCACGTTATTGCTTGGGAGCAAGAAAAGCCATTCCCGAAGCTCGATAAGGATGACCCCGAGCATGTAACCTGGCTGTTTCAAAAGGCACTTACTCGTGCGGAAGAGTTTGGCATCCCTGGTGTCACTTATTCGTTAACGCAAGGAACTATCAAGAACATTATTCCGGCGATTGCATCTACCAATGCTATCATCGCCGCTGCATGCTGCAACGAAGCTTTCAAAATCGCGACAACCTCCGCACCTTGTCTTGGATTTGACACAAATTATATGATGTACTCTGGCAATGATAGCATCTATACATACACCTTCAAGCATGAGAAGAAGGACGACTGCCCTGTCTGTGGACGCCAGGCTCGCCCTCTTGAAGTCAATCCCAAGTCCACCCTGCAGGACTTAATCGACTCATTCGCGATTCGTCCTGAAGCGCAATTAAAGAAGCCATCGATCCGTGCCGAAGGAAAGACTCTGTACATGCAATTTCCCCCAGGCTTGGAGGAGCAGACACGCCCGAACCTGGGCAAGACCCTCACAGAGCTTGGGCTCGAAGACGGACAACAGGTTGTTGTCACTGATCCTGCATTCCCCCTTGAATTCAACTTTTACTTCAAGTTCAAGCCAAGTTCTTGATCCTCAGTCAAGTGGTCAGCAAAGGGCGTTTGGGCTTTTGGGCATCTTTAGGCGTTGGATTAATAAATGAGAGGTATATGATGACGACTCAAAAAAACTAGAAGAGCATCCTTTTTAGGGGCAGAGAAGAAGCGGGTGACGAATATTATGATGTGGTCATGGTATCATTCCTTTTTATCTAACCGTAGAGACCGCAGAAAACAAATCAACCCAAAAATTATGATACAGCGCCAAACAAGACCCGAAATATCCTTGTGATGCAGTAGGCTACCTCGCCATGTTGATAACTTGCTGCTCAAGCTTCTTGCACTTGAGCTTCAGGTGCTTAACTGACTCGAGGAAAAGCTCATCGCTATCCCACTGCCCTGTGCTCTCGATGGAGAAAATAAAATGATCTCGCCTCCGGCCAAGCTTAACCTTGCCCTCGAACTCCTTGTGTCGTAGAGCCTCTCGGCTGACAGTATCCTTCATTGCATCAACAACCACGGCCTTGGTTTCGCCCTCCTGGCCCTCATAACCGCTGCCAGCCTGAGCAGCTTCCTCCGCCGTAACCTTTTCGAGGCCGATGACACCCTGGGGGAAGCACTTGGCGAATTTCTCGGCATCAGCGCCTAAGATAGGCTTGGCAATAGTAATGGTAGGTAGGAGACGGTATGAGGCTGTCGCGACAGGAGAGAACTTGGCGTGATCGGATCCAATTCCCTTGTGCATATGCATGGCGAGGTTAATGGTTTGTCGGGGTCGCAGCTTGGCGATCAAGATGTCCGGGTTCGTGGGCGCAATGGCGTCATCGCCGCTGAAGTACTCGGCCTGCTTGCCAGTAGGAACGAAGACAATGTCGCGCGCATAAACGTGGGCGTTATGGTAAGCCTTGAGAGGGTCGTTCTCAGCGGGGGAAGCATCCTCATTAACGGTACATGTCACGTTAAGCTCGAGGCGGACCGTATTCCAGTCGAAACAGCTGGCATAAGGGTCCTCGCCAGCCTCTGGCTTCTTGTGCCACTTGAGGAAGTTGTGCAGACCCTCACGACCACCCTTGAATGGGATGAGTCCAAGACGATGCGCGAGAACCTCGTCTTGAATGACAGAGGTGTTGTTCTCGATATAAACGTTTTCGATAGCGAGGGTGGGAATCTCGGAGAGTAGAATACGTCGAAAAGCGTTTGCGAGCGAAGCGTCAATTCCAACAAGAGAGAAAGAGGCGAGGAACTGATCGTTCTGGTGAAATTTTACGGAAAACGCATCGCGGAAACGATCGAGTGTGAATGCGAGGTCTTCGCCAGGGTGATGGCCTGGGTAATCAGTGGAGGTGATGTTTGTGACGGTTTCCTTGTTGATGCCAACAGTCTGGGCGCAAAAGTTAGGTTATAGTGCATTCAGCATTGCTCAATTGAAGTTTACCTGACGGTTGGCAATTTCCTCTGCAGTAGGAGCTTTTCTCCACGCAGCCTGCTGTATGGGTGCCATTGTGGTGGTGGGTATTATGTATTTGTAGACTGGTGAGTAGGCGTGGTGATTGTGTATGTCGGTGATGAGCAAAGCAAACAATAATTTTTTGAAGCCCCTCCAAGGTGAAGATTCGGTAAGTGGAAGGTGAAGAAAGTGGATAAACCAAGGTGAAGAAATCAGTGGATCCCGGGCTGTCAGTCTTGCCTGCAGAAAGAGACGGTGCAGATTTACCCACTCGTCTCCGAGACCGCCGACGGTGCCTGACCCACGCTTCGGTGGGTGCCGGCTTCAGACCACGGGCCCCACTCACGAAGGACCGGAGTATGGGCTGCGAAGCTGCAGGTACGTACCTAATATTATGAGAACATGGTCTGATAACAGTGACAATGTCAGTCGAGGTGGCTTTGCACCAGGACAGCCTGCGTTGGTTTCTTTTATGAGGGAGGGCATTGCAATTGTTGTTGAGAGCATGTAAATAATTATGAGTCTTATCTCGTAAAACCAGAATCTTGATCTGATCAGAGCGACTTCGGATCGTTTGCGCCGCATCAACCAGACATAGGCCCTTGAAAGCTCGCTTATAAGACGAATCTCTCGACAAGTCCTTTCTGCCTCTTGTCTGGGATGCCGAGATTGTGCCCCTGCTACTCCGTAGTCGGGAAGTGTTCATAGAACAGACTCATTCACCGGGCCGGCCTCTGGCCATATCAGCGCACCCAATCAGCCGTCGTCCGTCGCCAGATACCCGTCCCCAATACATCACATCCATACTAGTATCCCCTAGACCAGCTGCAGCGCACTTCGTCCTCCTCGTTCCAGGGATCACACGCACTCTATACCCCCGCTGAAAGATCCCATCACTTCCCTGTCCGGGCAGCCCGTACGACGTCAGTATTGCGCCCATGTCCTCCAGTCAAACTTAAAGTCCTTGACGAACCCCTGTTCTATCCTCAAAGTTGATGCCGGTCACACGTGCAATTCAAAGGTCCTGTCAGTCGGTCACCAGAGCACAACCGGTCCGGTCAAGCAATCGTTTGTAATGCAATGTATGTAAGTTGATTTGATCAGAGAAGAGATCGGCTATATAATACTTGTCAGCTCCCCATCTTTTCTCCAATTCATCATTAGTATCATCACATCATAAAGCAAACAATTGGCTTTTAAGAAATACCATAAAGCACCGTTAACAACATCTACCACTTATACACGGCAACAGACCAACAACCTTTCAAGATGCTTTCCTTCGTCAAGTATGTTGATCCAATTCTCATTTCAAGGTTCCCCTCAGCTAACAGTAGCCTCTAGCTACACTCCTCGACCTCACCCCGAGCACAAGAACAAAGAACATTGCCGGGTTCACTCTAACCCATCCAACATTCCTCGCGACATCTCCAACAATATTCCAGCCACGGACGCCAAGTCTGCCATCCCACGATCAGCCGCTCCTCCTGCTCCAGCAGCCTGAGTGAGTTGACCACCAGTTCAATGCTTGCACAACATATGTCTTCATGAAATTCAACGTCTGAGGATACCCGAGGAGTAAAATGGTGTTTTGTTTAGGAAATCTATTAGTTGTCATAGGGTGTACAAAATGGGTCAATTGAGTTGAAATTACGATTCTCACAATGGAACTAGCTACAAGGCACTGTCGTGGATCAAAAAGGGAACATCTATCGCAGGGGGTGGGGAAATACATTAGCTATCTGGGTAGCTAGTATGGCCAATTGATACACTATTTAAAATCTAAGATACAGTTGCTTGGTTGCTTCATGCCCTATTCATCCCCGTGTTCTGTCTTGTTTCGCCGTGATAATGTCCATCCTGTCGTTGTCCTTGATTATTCGATATCCTCCATATTCCAAACACTGACACCTCTCTTCTCGACGCTGCTCTTCAGCTTGGCCAATACCGCTCGCCGACGTGTTCTCTTTTCCATTAAATCACCCTTCTCCTCTCGACTGAAGCCACTAAGTTTCTTGCGTGGGGGAGTGGCTCGCATAGATGCACCTAGAGACATGCTGCCCGCAAGGCTATGGCGCAAATTCCTAACGGGCGTTCCGTCGGGGGAGAACATGATGCTCCTCCGTCCCTGTGGTGTCACCATAGGAGACCCTTCTTGGCTTGTAGAGTTGAGATTGACTTTGCGCAGCTGGTTTTCGAGAACGTCAATATCTCCGCTACGTTTCTCAACCATCGCCGTCATCTTCCCAATAGTACGTATGACCGCCTCAACCGTAGGGACGTTTGCCTTGCCTGAAGCACCAGAGGTGGACGCAATTCTTGTCTTGAGCAGCGTTAAGGCTTCTTCTGCATCAGCCAAGAGCTTCGAGAACTTAGCGAACTCGCGTCGCAGTTCGTTCTGCTGTGTTGCTTGCTCCGCACTCAGAGGCATAGACCGTGTTACTTCTGCCTGATCAGGGTCGGTTCTGATCATGAGGATTTGTTTCAAGTCCTCCTGCTTAGCTCGAAGGCGATGCATATCTCTGGTAAGCTCGTGACAGGCATCGAGTTTAGCGTCCAAGTCACGAACCCGTCCGTCCTCGAGATCATTGTACAGTTCATTATCCAATATGTTCCCCAACTCATCGATCTCGCAAAGAACCCAGTGTTCAGGGTCATCAAGATCCTCTTTAGTGCGTCCACCCTGCTTGCAGTTCTCAGTGTGGCCCTTGATGAATGACTTGACAGTCCGCGCATTGAGACCGAGTGTATCAATCATCGAATTAATATCACGATAGACTGCTTCGACTTGGCTTGGAATGCTTTCCTTAGCAGGCGGAGCAATGTTCGAATGGGCAATGAACTCATCCAGGGCCAAGCTTCCTTCCACCTCTGATGCCAGAAGCTTCTGAACCTCGTCATCATCCTCGTCAACTAATGGCTGGGTTTCTGCAGCCTCCTGTTTGGCCTTAATTTTACGATGATGGGCCACAAATGGATCTTCTGACGAGCCAGCATCTCTGCTGGTTATGGAAGCACCCATCTGAGACTGCCTATGCCCGAGGAGATGCGAGGCAATTCCTGGGGCACTCACAGATCTCATGTTCTCTGACCTGAGGACCCTATTCGGCACTGCCCCTCGAACCGGACTTGGGGAGCGGGGACTGGTCGCATTAGGTCGTGGGAACACGGGGGCATTGCGGCTGAGTTCGCCAAACAAAGGTCGTGAGCCTTCTTGGTTTGTTCGGGGGCTTCCGAGAGTATGTCCGCCAGGTCCACCAAATGAGCTTTGAGGTGTATATCCTGGAGTGAGGTTGCTGACTGTCGGGCTCAGATCCTTGGCAACGTCGATACCACTGCCCTCAGACCCGTCATCATCTTCTTCCTCTCCTTCGTCTCCATCATCGTCTTCGTCGTCGTCGTCATCGTCTTCGTCATCCAGATCATCACTGTCGTCCGAAGGGGGTCCGGCGACGGCGGGGAAAAGGCTAGAGGGTGCCTTTGGAGTACCATCTGGTTTGTCAAAAACTGATCTTGGTTTTGCAGAAATAATTGGTTCAGATGGCAGGGGGGCACCAGAGGCAGCCGATTCCTTGTCTGTCGGCTTGGATACATTGACAAAGTCTGGCGGCAATGGGGCATCAGAAGCCTCAGCTGCTTTATCAGCAGACGAGGAAGATTTAGGTTTAGGTATGAAGTCTGGGGGTAGAGGAGCGGCTTCAGTCTTGGATGGCGCCGACGAGGAAGACGATTCACCAACAGCAAAGCTGGCCTTGCTGGTCGTATCCGGAGGCAGCGGGGCGTCATCTTCTTCTACCTTGATTTTAGGGTTCCCGACCTCAGGGCTCTTAGCCTTAGACGGCTCCGACTTCTGCCCAAAGATTCCTGTGTAACCACTTGACTTCTGTTGTCCTCCGAAAATACTGGCCTTTGGTGTGTTCTGTTGCGATCCGAAAAGGGTTCCACCAGCTTTGGGTGTCGCAGAGGTTGAACTGAACAACCCTCCGCTTGGCTTAGGGGTGCTCGAGGGAGATCCAAAAAGACCGCCACTGGGTTTCGGTGTCTCCGACTTGTTTCCAAAAAGCCCACCAGTAGAACCAAACTTCGATGGTTGTCCAAAAGTTGATGTCTGGGGGGCAGGCGATGTTGCGAAACCGAACTTAGATGGCGCAGGTGTTGTCGTTGGCGTTGTGGACTCGGGGCTTTGTTGCGCAGGGAATAATGAGTCCTTGGATTTGGCTTGGGGGGTCTCCTCCGTTGCTCCCGCGGTGTCCATTTCCTCATCCCTGGGTGTTGGCGTCGTAACTTCAGGTTTGTTAGTCGCTTCGGTAAGGGCTGATCCAAAGTTGCTACCAAACAGAGAACCGCCGGGTTTAGCTGCGTCGTCCTTGGCAGATCCATCAGGCTTGAAGGAACTCTGGAGCTTGAAAGGGGTAGATCCAAAAGGACTACCAGAAGATTGTTCAGATTTGGCCGGGAAGGCTGTTTCGTTATTCGAGGTGGACCCGAAAGGACTGGCAGCGGGTTGACTGCCGCTGCCAAATACGCTACCACTATTATTGTTATTCACAGAAGCAAAACCACTCTTGCTGGCGAAGCCAGCAAAGCCCCCCGATGCAGGAGCACCTGATGGAGAATTGGGCGCCGCCTTGCCAAAGGGACTGGTATTGCTGTTGTTCGCGAAACTCGAAAATCCTGACTGCCCAAAAGCAGGAGTTGCAGCTGACGCTCCACCTGATGCTGATGCCCAAGGAGAGCTCTTCGCACCTAGCTGGGACGATTGCCCAAAGCCGATGGAACTAGGCTTACCGAATGCCGGAGCAGAGGTGGCTGCAGTATTGCTGAAGCCGCTTGAACCAAACACGGCGCCCCCTGTGCTAGGGGCAGCAGAACCGGTGTTAGCACTACCCCATGGAGATGACTTCTGTCCAAGCTGCGGAGCCGAGCCAAACCCGGATGGGGTAGGATTGGAAAAGGGCGATGCCGAAGCTGGAGGAACGGCTTGGGTTGCTAGAGCTGGTGTCGGCGCTGACGTGCCCTCAACCGCAGCCAAGTGAGGATACGAGGTACCCTGTCTGATAGAGTCGTTATAGACTACCCACCAAGCGCAGAGAACACCCTCATGTGTGAGTACCCAGAACCCGGGTAGTGGGCCTGGCGATTCTTCCAGTTCAACGTCTGATGGAATGGGCTTATAGACCTTTTCCTTGGCGGAAAGATCGAGAGCTGCACCGATCGGAGTGGAATCATCCATGGAGTCAGTCATTGGCAATGTTGGTCTCTTGGTATCATCCAAGAATTCTGTCGTCGTGAACACTCCGGTGATAGCATCTGCAGGCTTGTCTGTAGCCAAAGGTGTTTTGGAACGGCTCAAAACGCCCATTTCCGAGGCTGAGGTAGAAGCGATAATGAGCATATCTTGGAGAGCCGGTGGAAAGTCTCGGAGTCGCAGAATCGAGTGATGTGGTGTCTTGTCTGATCCAAACGGTTCGACAGGATCGGTAAGCTTCTGAAAGTTGAAAGATGATGGTGGTTGGCGCGTAATGATATGGTAGATAGAGGTCGGCGGTGATTCGTTATTTGAAGTGTGGATGGACAAGAACAGGTGATTCTCGAGCCAGGTAAGAGATGATACTGAGATGATGTTAGCCAAACTTGAAGTTAAACGAAACTTGGCAGTTACGTACCATGAAAGTCACCCACGTTGGGCGGCTTCGGGATCTCGCCTTTCCCTTCTCCTTCTGGAGTCATCTGAAAAATTGTGCCATCACCAAGACCAGCGCATAGCTGCTTGCCTTTGGAGCTCCAGCTAACACAGCTAACTTGGTTTTTAAGAACGCTGCTGATTTGCCGTTCTTTCAGATTTGCCATGTGCAAATTACCATTGTTCGTTACGATAGCGCAAAGCTCCGCCTTCTCAGGTGTAGGGTTCGGGATCATGGCTCTCAGGGTTTCACCGTTCGTTGATAGCTCGAAAGCCGAGTTTGTTGATCCCGATAACAGACTCTGAACCTCATAGACAGCCAAGCCGCCGCCAGATTCGGCGGAAAGGATTAAATAGTTTTCATCCGCAGTAAATGATAATTGCGAAACTCGCATCGGCATAGGGATCTTGAGCTGAGGCTCGAACTCGCGAATATCTGAGTCGCCATCTTTGGGCTTCTCGAAAGCTTTTCGCACCGATTCGGTTGTGGCGATGACAACTTGGTCGGGTCCAGCAGCAGCGACAAGACCTTTGCGCGAAGCGACGCTGAGAAGCGACGCGGTAGAAGATGGAAGAGATGACCACGTGGATGTAAGGCGAACCTTGGCGTCGCCGGCGATAGAGAGAAAACCGAGGTCCTGTACAGATTGGGAGTGGTTAGCATCACGTCCACGAAGTCAACAAAACAAACAAGAGTATGAAATGAAACCATCAAGTTAGAAGAATAGCGCACTCACCTCTGTCTGAATTGTCTCCAGATCAGGGCCTGTAGTCAGTCCTCCTGCTCCTGCCGTACTCCCGAGCATGGCGTTTCCTGGATTGCCAAAGCTGAAAGCCATGACTGTAGCAGAGTAGCCGGCCTTGGAGAGAGGACCTGAAGTTCATAAATTTGCCTTCAGCATAGGAGTGGGCTGGGGCGACCGGGGGAGCTTTGGCCCAAGCAGTGGTAGGCTAGGGGACGTGCTTTGACAGATAGTGATTGGCCGATTGATGCACCTAGAGGCGCAGAAGACTTTGGAATTCAGTTGCTGATGAGTTTAGATGATACCTCTAAGAGTTGGGGATGTTTTGAGTTTAGGTTAGATACGAAACTTCATATCAAGTCGAAACTTCCCGACTAACTCATTGACCTTGATATGCTATTGCCAAACTCCTCCTCACGTGTTAAAGTTCGAGTCGATTACCTTACGCTCCCGCCCGGGCGTGGTCTGCCTGTCGTGCCTATTGGGTTCGGCCAATCAGAGCGCGCCGCTGTATGTTGCTGTAGGTGCCCAGTGAAGCTCAACTGCTGGAGGCAGCTTTTAGCCTCGTCATCAGCTCTGCCTTGTTAACCTCAACTCGTCTCGCAATTGTCAACGACCAGCAACATCCCCATCGCAAAAGATACCCCGAGCGATCTTACCATTTCTCACGATACTGCATTATCCTACGGGCACTCGGGCAAATCAACTATCTTGATATTTTCAATCGGGGAATCATAGGTCGCTCAAAATGCCAGGCTTCGACTTCTCAAACTACAACCGCAATGCAGCTCTTCACGCCCGAGGAGTGCCTCTTCCCAAGGCTACCAGTACTGGAACGACTATTGTTGGATGCATATTTGATGGTGGTGTTGTGGTAAGTGATACCTTGCTGTCTCGAGTGCCGGTCTTCGGGCATTGCATGAAGCTACCGCCATCCCACCAAGAGCTCAGCATTGACACTCTTTCCATTAGATTGCTGCCGATACTCGAGCCACATCCGGTCCCATTGTCGCCGACAAGAACTGCGAGAAGCTTCACTACATCTCTCCTCAGATCTGGTGCGCTGGCGCTGGTACCGCCGCCGACACAGAGTTCACCACCGCCCTCATCTCTTCTCAACTCGAGCTGCACTCCCTATCCACAGGTCGCAAGCCCCGCGTCGTCACCTGCATGACCCTCCTGAAGCAGCATCTCTTCCGCTACCAGGGCCACATCGGTGCCTACCTGGTCGTTGCTGGCGTCGACCCTACTGGCACCCACCTCTTCACTGTCCACGCTCACGGCAGCACAGATAAGCTTCCCTATGTTACCATGGGCAGTGGTAGCTTGGCAGCTATGAGTGTCTTTGAGACACAGTGGAAGCCCGATCTTAACCAGGAGGAAGCCGTGAAGCTGGCGAGCGACGCCATTCTTGCTGGTGTCTGGAACGATCTGGGCTCGGGTTCGAACGTGGACGTGGCTATCATCACCAAGGACAAGACAACACTCAAGAGAAACTACATCAAGCCCAACGAGAAGGAGCCCAAGCTTCAGAGTTACCGTTTCCCCAAGGGCACGACGGCGGTGCTGAACGAAAAGATTATCAAGAGGGACGAGATCAAGCGGTACATTAGCGTGGAAGACGTACCTGTGGAGGAGAAGATGGATGTTGACAGCTAAATAGAGATCCTATCGGGACTTTAGATGAGGTAGGCCACGGCATGTAACAACACGCAATCCCAGTGCACTACACTGGGTTACTGAACGGGCCTTTATCTGTGGCAGGCAGAGTTGTGACTGATGATGCCAGTACAGCTCAATACAATATTTCGAATGCAATTAATTTAAAAAAAAAAAAGAAAAAAAGAAAAGGCAAGTTTTTGTCTGACTTGAGTGCCTCTGCTTTTCGCTAGTCCTTGAATATGAGATGCAATGTCCAAGAACGCGTTGAACAAAATAGACAACCATCGTACTACAATTCAAGTAGCGGTGTCTTTGCTGTGCCTGCAGTAGGCATAATAATTCATATCACCCTTTCATTGGGGTATGTTCACTAAAAATCCTCATCTAGAATCTGACGCTGAACACGGAATTGAATCCAGTTCCTTAACCTGGCCCAGGACCAGCCCTGAGCAGACGTTACAGGGAGCACAAGAATATTCCTCCTAAACCCCAGGAAACCCCCCAATGCAATGGAAAACCAGTAAAAACTCCGATTAAAATGGGTATGTCGAAGATGTCATCATTATCATAGTAGGCGTGTCACTGAAGCTGCTCGTGAGCTCACTTCAGTCCAAACATGGTTCTGGTTCGAGATTTGCTGCGGGCCTTCTTTTTGTCTTTCTTGGACGCGGTTGACTCTCCGTCGTCATCGTATTTGGCCTTGTGAATCCTGTTTAATGTTGGTGAGCACAAGTGTTAATTGCAAGGTATATGCTCTGGATGTCGAGACTTACCAGCTATTCCCAACCATGCTCATACCCTTGGCTTCAGCCATGCGATAGAACTTGGCGCTCTTCTTCAGATTCTTCTTACATCCAATACCCTGTGCATAGCAAAAGCCAGCTTCAGCCAGCGCATCGACATCGCCCCAGTCTAAGGTCTTGGTTAGCAATTGGCCGTTAATGGTTCATCTGGGAGACCTACTACCGGCGATCTCGAAACAACGGAGAGCCAGTGACTTGTCCTGCTCAATACCCCAGCCATTCATGTGACTCACCCCCAATTCGTAAATGCTTAGAGCAAATTGGGCTTTTCGAGTTCTTCGTTCCACGACGTCAACATGCTTGCCCTCCTTTACATGACTCTCATCATCCGCGATCTCGACACTAGCGCATTCAGCGGCCTTTCTAAGCCATTCCACGCCCTCTTTCTGATTAGCACGCATACCCCATCCATGACGGCAAGCAAGCGCATAGAGAAGCATAGCGGTCGGGTCGCCTAGACGTGCTGCATATCTGAGGTGGTATGTCGATTCTTTCAGATCCCCACTTTCATGGCATGCGATACCCTTCGCCAAGTGTTCTTCTGCACTCATTTCCGATGCTGTAGGTGCTGTCGAGCGAGCGGTTGGGGGTGGTTTGATCGTGCTTGCTGTGTCACTGGTGGCTATTGACACAGGCGTTCGGCCTCGACCTCTAGGCGCATCCTCTGACACACGCGGCTCCTCGACAGATGGTCTGCTTGCAGTTGGAGATAGCTGGGGCATCGGTGGCGGTGTCGTTTCCGATTGAACCTTTCTCAGCTCGATTGATGCCTTCGGCATTGAGCTGCCCGACGCCAGGGAATCGTCTGGAACGGTGTTGGCGGAAGAGCTCGTAGGTCGAGTGGGAGGTGATGGTGGAGGGGCATTCTCGAATCGACGGACGTCGCTTGGGGGCACCATGGGTTGTTCCCAATGGAAGGAAGCCTGTGGATTGTTTTCATCTAGTTCTACACGTTGAATGGCCTTGCCTCTCGGGAGTGAGAATTTGGAATAGATGTAGGACGGAGCACCCTTATCGCGGTCTTCGGCCTGTTGCTCAAGGAATGCCTCACTATGCATGCTCACTGGTGTATGAGCCGACTCATCAGCCAAAATGAACGAAGGCTGGCTATCAGAGGAAGCTTGTCTCAAGGGTGGCTCCATACCAGGTGTGCCGGACCTACTCATAGGTCTTGAAAAGTTGAAGGACGGTCGAGGAAGCGCAGAGGATTCGGAGCCGATGGAAGGCGATCGTCGATAAGAGCCCACCGCAGGGGAAGTCATTGCACTTGCGGAAGATAGCTTACGTGGAGGCAGTGAGTGAAACGAAGCCGCCATGCCACTAGAGCCATCCTCGTCAGTAGGCAATGCCGGAGATGAGACATTGCTGGGTGTACGTCGTCTTTGATGAAATGAGGTCAGAGGTGGTGCCAGTCCGAGTTCATCAAATGAATGCTTGGGCTTTTCTGGTGAACCAGTGACTGATTCGCTGATCGAGCCGCTTGGTCGTCGGGTAGAAAGTAACGAGGCAGCATCGTCTTTCCGAGACGGAGATGATTCAACTCGCTTGTCAAACTGGGACTGCGTATCACTATGTAACGGTGAGGGCGATCGTTCCCTCCTGGCGCCGAAAAATGAGCCTGTCTCATCAATGTGATCCAACACCCGTCCTCTAGACGGAGCTCGTGGAGGCACTGCGGGTACCTCTTCATCGGGAGTAGGTGGTATTCGGCTCATTCGTGGATGCATAGACACAGGGCGCTCAGCATCATCGCTAAAGGCATCCTCCACCTCTGTCCTTACCGCGAGACCAGAACTAGGGCGCAGAGGAGGGTGATCACCGGCTTCAGAACCTGAATCTTGTGACAACGAGCGAAAGTACTCAGAGCGTCCCTGAACGATTAATGGGCTCTCAACAGTTAGAGGAGGAAGGCGACTCATTCGGTTGCCCTCTTTGGCGCTTTCTTGTAGTTGCCTTGCGAGTAGGCGACTCTGCATGGCAAAAGCGTCCAAGGGGGACAGCTCAGGAGGAACCTCGCCAGCAACATGGAGGCGAGGTGAGCGCAAGGGTTTAGAGACTGTAGAAAGGTTGGAGTTCGAAGAATCCGATCGCAAGTCCAGTAGAGACGGACGTGACGACATGATGGTCGCTTTAGAATAGAAGTCTAGCTATGGAGGCGTGTTTCCATGCAGACCAGGAACTTGAGAAGCCAAGATGCACTGCAGAGGCGAAAACAAGACGACAGTCGTTTCGGTATAGTTCCAGAGCGCTCGAGATCTGCACAGCCAGGGGAGGTCGAAGGATTGCTGCGCTGAGTTTATATGAAAGTGAACAAGTTGTCGCAAATCTCTATGAATCGAAGAAGCAATTGTCTAAGCCAGTATGTTGCGTGAGAGCATAAAGTTCAGTGCAAAACGGAGGCCTGCTATCGATCTTGGTGGAAGAAAGCAAATAATGTGTGATGGTTGACAGACGTCAAGAATGACGGCGAGTCGAGGGCGAGAGGTAGTAGCCAAGGAGGGATCGGCGTCGGAGAGAGATCTTGCGCGGGCCGGGCTATGCGAATTGTGATACGGAGATGGTCGCTGGAACAGAGTTGAAACAAGAAAAGAGCCAGAAGACCAGATGAAGTCGTCAGTTAGGAAGAGAGGCGCTGTGAAGTCGATGGTAATGCGACGCGGTGTCGTGGCGTATATCCAGGGTACTGTGCTATTCGGCTTCAATGGGCGTTGTTGGTGATTCTCGGAGGGTGGCGGACGACACTGAATGACGTTTGATCTATGTAGGCTTGGAAATTGAAGGAGCAAAGCCACAAACAGTCTCAATGAAATTAAAAGAAGAATTGAGAAAGAAAAGAAAGAAAAGAGCGGCGAGTGCGTGTACGTGAATGACAATTCAAACAATACGTATGTATGTAGCAGCGAACAATGGCGGCGTCACAGGGCTAAGTTGTCTTGGACGAGAGGTATGTACAGTACCGGGTGGTGTGTAAAATTGGGTGGGAGGTAGTGGAGGTTTAAGGTGAAGGGGCCTGAGAGATACTAATCTACCCGACCTAATTGTCCTAATTAAAGTACGATGCCGGAAAGACATCCATTAGCTAGCCCCCATGGATGTAAAGGAACGGTACATGACCACCCATAGCCCGGCCCCCAAGCACTAAGACAAGGCACTAATTTACGTTCCCTGTGCAGCTTTATTAGGTAGTTATTGGTTCCAGTGCAAAGACAGTCAGGATTTGATGGAAGAGAGGGTGGAGCGATAGAAGAAGGCATGGATGGATCAAGGATGGATCCCGTCCCTTTTCTGAAGGATCCAATGTGGAGAGAGTGAGAGGTCCAAGGGAAGCCATAGGCGTTGGGCTGTGCGACACTCCAAAAGACATGATTACTGGATTGGGAGCAAAGCACCGCAGGAAGATGTTGGCCGCTGTGTGACTATGATGTCTGGTTCGTGAAAATATGAGGGCATTGAGTTGCACAATGTGAAGCCTTGTGCAAGGCCGTCCACATGGGTGGATGACCCCTTAAACTACCTACCTGCAGATACCACACCACACCCATGCCTCTTCAACACGATCCAATCTGATCTCACGGGATGAATCTATTGTATATCTCGCTCGTAAAACCCAGAGCAAAGCCCCTCCGTCTCACTACTTGATAAGGAAGCCTTAGCCTGTCTAGCCTTTGCTCGAGACAGTTGTCTCCTCAGCTGCAGCATCGTATCAATTGCCTAGAGTCTCAAATACGAGCACTCTTGATGGCACCATGACACTGATCTGATATTCTCCCCCACTTTATTAACGTACACAACTCAATTCCTCAGGAACTAAAAACTTGCCCAAGACGGGCCACCTCATGACCAAAAGGGGCGTTCACTATTGACTCTGAGTCCACAGCTAGTAGGCAAGCCTATCTAGAATTGAGCCATGCTTCATTTTCGTCTTGACGGGAACGAACCCACCCAAGACGGAGACACAACCTCTTCGAGGTAGGTAGGATACACCAACAAGGAATGGTCCATGTTTGCGTTGAAGAGTCCGGTAAATTAGACAGATGCTGCCTTACTTTACTCGGAAAGGCAGCTATTAAATCTCATACTAAAGTTGCCCACATGCATCTTTAATCTCGCTGCTTTCGAGGAAACGACCAGCAACCGTGGTAACACAACAGCAATGACGATAAAGGGACGTTTATAGTTGCATGACCAGGGAATCTATAATAGACACAAGGTACTGCCAGGCTATGTCTTTGATAGAGTAGGTGTATCTGGTAGATAAACTCAATGTCCCTAGCGTCTGACAAAGTCCGTTGTCGAATACCTTAATTGTTGCTTTATCTTCACCTCCCATGGTTTCAAAACAACAAGACAAAAAGCCATTGCCAGAATCAATGCGACAATGAGACACCAGCCAGGGGCCGGCTTTCAAGACCCCACCAACTTCAAGCCGCTTCCGGGCTCTGGTGCCAACCAGGGTCCAATTCTGTTGCAGCCACAACGCTAGGTCTGGGGTACTTGTTCCTTTATGCATGAGGTGTGCTATAGTTGAACGAGATTCATATTTATCGTAATCTTATGTCTTGTCCATACAGACTATGATCCCCTCCATCTCCATCAACGAATATCACCACAAGCCAACAACCACATTGACATATCCTCCAATGCTTAGCGTATCGTCAATGTCATCCCAAGTCATCCTTAACCTCAGACTCCCAGTAGAAACAAATCAAAGACCTTTTAGCGTGGTGTTTACAAGTCGAGCCCGGGCTGGGTCGACCGCGCCTCTTCAGCGCCCCCTTTGCATTGCGATTCCATCAACTAAATAAACCAGGATTCTTTTACCGAATGCTCTAATTCCTCCCTATGACCCTTTTGAAATGGTCTAGACGACGATTATTGTCCATCCAAAATGGATCCAGATTCAAGAGACGAGAGTCGACGACTCTGATGACTCGTTAATAAGCCTCCACCTTTTCGTACCTGGGCACGAGTATTTCTCCGCCACGGGTGTTTTTTTTTAGCAACCCATGTGTCGCGCTAATGAAGCAACTCGGCAAACCAGACCAGGACTGGTACCAAGGCAAATTGCACGCGTGTTCATCCAGTCTATCTCTCATATGAATCAAGCCTCAATCTCCATCGTTAACAGTAGACTAAACATCTGACGCGTATTCAAATGAGGCGTACGCAAATATAAAATAATTTTAACTCCACTCGCTGGCTGGACCGAGACGTCATAACCGAGTCATCTGCGTATCTCGAACCTTTCTACAGACATCATCCATGCAAGGGCAGTTGCAGTGACGCAGGAGGCTAACAGTGGAAATCGTATCACAACTCGATTCTCATTGCTGCATGTGGCTACCGTTTCACCACTGTCATGACTGCTCATATCAGTATTTATAGTGGCGTTGGGTTTCATACCTTAAACTGTACTGACCTCCCTAAGAGGCTCAGCTGTAAGACGATATGGCGATATGAACAGGCCCAAGCAATACGAAATTGACTTGATTTGAGATTGAGTTTTTGAGATGATCACCTGTGCGAAACTAGAGAGCCAATCAATGCATTGGTACTCTCTGCAGCCCTTTTGAACTAGTCAAGCTGGCGGTTTGAACGTTATATCATCGTACAACGTCCACATGTAAGTGGTCAGAGCAGCCCGTATTTCATTTACTATAATGTTGCTTCTTTGCATCAAAGACCAACCAGTCACCCTCTTCGGGATCAACATTCGCCTTTCTGACTGCCGCTTCTCGCTACGACGACATCATGGATCCCTGGCTGAGTCTTTGCGTCAGATAAAGCAGCAAACCATTAGCGAAAACCATTCGCTTTATTTGCTTACGTACAGTCATCTCTATCTCGTCACTAATCTCCGTACTCGTCCTTCTTGTCAGGTACAAAGTCAGCAAAGATCGACTCCATGGGTACGGTTTCCACGATCCCCCGGCAGTACGGAGTAAATTCAAAAGACAAGCTCAAGAAATTCCCACACTCCCCCAAGCCCCATGCTTGTGAGTTTGCAGATCTCAATCAATTCTCCCTTGTAGTGGCCGTTGAAACTAGGGATAGAAGCGAGTTTCGTTTTTAGCCGCCTCATGAGACATCCCTAGGTTCATCCTACGTCAAACCATTCTTCAAATAAGCTTGATCAACATTTCGTGCATGGATCTCAAGTACATTCAATTCGCAGTCTCATGTTCTTTACAGCACTGCTCAAATCCCAACTATTCCAGAACGCCTACCCGCCAACGCATATAGCACTGGACTTTTGCAATATCTACATACAACTGTTCCCACCAATGGACACATCCGTCAAAGCCCCATCCGCCAAACCGAGCTGATCTCGCATTGTAGACATAAACGGGCTAATTTCCCCTTCACTGGTCCTTGGTTCGCATCTTCTTGATACGGGCCGCACCCTCAAACAGTCCTCGATCCACAGCAGCAGCAACAGTCAGGGTTCCACCAACGATGGCGCAAAGTCCAGCCAGGAAACCACTGAACGTCTTGGCCTTCTCCTCACGATTAACGACCTTCATGGGCGAGATATCCTAGACAGATGTTAGCCGAGGTATGCTTCGAGTGTCAGGATAGATGTACTTACGTAGGAAAAGAAGACGCCAGGAATACCACCACTGGTGTGCTGACGCTCTGCGTGGCCCTCAGCGGCATCGTTACCACCCGCCAGACTTCTCTTATGGCTAGTCACAGAGTACTGGTGAGTCTCGACGCTGCCATCTTCAGAGTAACCATAGGCTCCAAGGCCAGCGTTGTCGTCCTGCAAGAGACCAGCAATCTTGATACCTTTGCTATCCCAGCCGAGAGGAAGGTAGGAGGTAGGCACGATCTTGACGAAATACATAAAGTTGAAGTTGGGGTCGTGGATCTCCTGGCGCGTGTTGTCGAGGGGGTTCTGGTGGTGGTTGGTCCAAAGCGAGCTCTTGGTGCCAACCTTCTTGGCAATGTTGTCGGGCAGTTGAGGTCCGAAGCGGAGAGAGTGGATATAGTGAGTGAAGTCGTGCGACTTGCCCTTAGGGACATCCCAGTAGTTCTTCAAGTCGTGGACGTGCATGTTACCGCTGCTAAAGCTTCGGCCGGGAGCAAAGTGAAAGTTACCAATGACCTTGTTCACACGCAGACCACCCTCGATACGGCATCCCTCCTCGCGCTGGGCATCCAGCTTCTCGCCATAGTGTTCTCTCTCGCACTGCTCAACACCCTCGCCACGGCCAAAGGCCCACGAGGACTGCGCATATGCTTCACGGACTTCGTCGCAAGTCTGGCAGCACCCAGCCTTTCGAGCATTGGCAGGAGGCTGAGCGCCGTAACAGCCACCACAGTATGAGGGATCCAGATGGTCAGCGGACTCGTCGTGTAGCGCAAGAGACTTGATATCGATAACGGCACCGCCTTGATTGGCAGGCTGGAGGCGGACCTTGTTCACTCCGTGCATGACTCCGTGTTGCTGTTCGCCAGATACATCCATAACGTCAAGAGTCAAGAGCTCGCAGGGCATCTTGGGGAATGTGATATTTAAGTGAATCTCCATGCGCTCTCCTGTAAGCCACAGTATGTCAGCATTCGAGCGGAAGTTGCGCTTTATTCCTAGGAATAGCAAAGGCTTTCTTACCTCTTCCCTTGTCCACAATGAGCTCCGGGTGTATTTCAATGCGTCGATATTCTGCCCATTCACCCCATGACAGGAACAAGACCACTAGTAGCGACACGATAGTGACGATACCACCGCTTGTCGTTCGGATTCTTGCCTCATCGACGGTCTTAGTAAAGGCATCGAGCCTTGTGAATCTCGATTTCGGAGGCATAATGATATACTTGCGACAAAGAAAGCCAGCGCAGTTGTAGTTGTAAGTCGAGGATATCCGTAGCTGAGGCGCCAATCAAAAAGGAGAGGGTTGATGGCGAGATAGAGTAACGAGAATGTAACAAAAGAATCAGCTATCAAAAAGGAGAGGCAGCATTGACTGGAGTTTCTCGCTATTGATTGCGGATCTGCACCTGGCACTCGAGGATCCGGACAATTCAAAGAAAAAGAAACACCAAGCAAATGCGAGAACAGAATTACAGTACAAGTTGTCCAGTCGTTTTCCCCAAATCCAAAAAGGCCACCTTTTTCCTACTGCGGCTGACGTCCTCGTCTAAAACGTAGCTCCGGGGGTCGCTTTGCAGGGTCTAGTTATCCTCTATTTGCGCACTAAGCCAGGGCGGGTTTGACTCGGGGCTTCTGGGGCCTGTAAGTTTGGAACAGAGACCCAGCTGACTCTGTGATTTGAATGGCTAACAGACCGTCTCCACTGAAGCTCTAGGTTTGCCCGTCAGCCTAACCTTTGTTCATTGGCAAGGCTGAGAAATTCAATAACTTCTCACAGACTTTGACATTGCATTACATCTTGGGCCGCCTCCTCTTATCTTCACTTTGTGATATATAAAAATTGACCTTGTCCAAAGTTGTTTGGTTCCTTGGCTCTTGTAGTTCTATTTCTTCTTCCAAATACGCTCGCATCACAGAAGCTTCAATATGTCGACAAGACCACCCTCTCGCGTCGTCTTTGTCGGCAATATTCCCTATGGTGAGTTCGACCACATTTGTCATGGTTGGTAGTCGCATAGCATCGCATCTAACACTTGGTCCAGGCTTGACCGAAGAGCAAATCACCGACATTTTCAGCAGCGCAGGCAAAGTCGAACGATTCCGTCTTGTGTATGATCCCGAGACTGGACGACCTAAAGGATTCGGCTTCGCAGACTATCCAGATACGGGTATGGATGATAGTAGCCCTCAAAGACTTAATTCCTCTGACTGTGTCATGCAGATTCCGCCTCGTCCGCTGTGCGCAACCTGAACGATTTCGAGATCATGGGCCGAAAGCTTCGCGTCGATTTTAGTAACGACCAAAAGAGTAGCGATGACGACAAAGACCCAGGCGTATCTAACTACAACCCGCACGTCTCCAATGGCGCAGTTCCCAGCTACAGTGCTCAGCCAAGCACTCTTCCTCCTCTGCCTGCTGGAAAGGAGCTTCCCCACGGTGTCTCTTGCGCCGATGCTATTTCACGAACGCTCGAAACCCTTCCTCCTCCTCAACTCCTCGATATTCTCTCCCAGATGAAAACACTTGCCAGTAGCGAACCGCAGCGCGCCACCGAACTTCTGCAACAAGCGCCTCAGCTGGCCTACGCTGTGTTTCAGGCTCTTCTCCTCATGGGGCTCGTTTCTCCCGAAGCCATCCAGTCTGTCGTTGAGCCTGGAGCTCCCCCCGCCGCGTTCCCTCCTGCGCCCATGCCTAACTACCCTGTTGCGAGTAACACTCCTCCTGTTGCTGCCATGCCTTATCAGGCGCCACCTCAGCCCTATACTGCTGCTCCTGTCGCGGCTCCTGCACAAACTGCGCAGGATCCCGATGCCCTGATGCGCGCAGTTATGGAGCTTCCTCAGTCCCAAATTGACATGCTTCCTGAGGCAGAGAGGCAACAAATTCTGAATCTCCGTGCTACGTTTGCTGGACAGCGGAGGTAGACACGTATACTCTCCAGCACGTTTTAGGTGTGCATCATCGGAAACTTCACAGATCATTACACATTACCAACCATGTCAACGGCGCGTCATATCCTGGCTAAGGTCGGCATTTGGGTGTATAAGGCGTTAGGGCGCAGATCCAGTTATGAATTTAGTGTTAAGGAGGAAGCCATTTCTGGGCAATAACCGGAAAGCAGGGCAAGAGCTGCATGTACTATGCGTGTAAATCTACAGGCACGAGAGATCAAATTATAACTCTACGTAATTGGGTTCTGGATGCGTCTTTCTTATTTGTAGCTTTTGGTCTTGATGCTTTGAGAACAAATGCTACTTGAGAACGCAGTTCAAGTATAGGGTGGGTTGCTTCAGACGTTAATATGGCGAACTTATGAATGATATTTGGAAATTGAACAGACTATGAATACTATGAGTATTAAATACAAGTAGCTGGTCGGTAAGGATAAAGTTTTATGTCTCCAGGAAATGGGACAGATTGAATCTAATTTGAGATGGTTACCAAGCAAGCACATAATTGAACATGTCTTTATCATGAAAAACGAATGATACTACCACTTGGTTCTAAGCCTCAAAAATGGCCGAATCTAGTGCCGCAAAAACATTTATAGGGAAGAAATAAGTATGATAATAGTGGTTTATGACAATTCTGCCTACGAATCTCTAGCCATGAACACCGCCAACAACCCTAGCAGTCCCACCCTTTCTAACACCCAGAGGTATACGTGTTCGCAGAAAAGCGAGTCCCAAATAGACATCCATTTTCCAAAACAACTCTCCAAACACCAAAATGACAAAGAGAACGAAGCAGCAGGGTCAAGTTGGCTGTGTGCCTTGCCATGTGTCGCGGATCAGATTGTGCAAAAAAAGCACCAATGTCTATCCCTTATAAATATTCGTATGCAGTAAGAGGGTTGTGTTGTTTTAAACAATGTTATACACTCTCTTGGCGATCATATAGCATGCCAGGCCAAAGAACAACAGACCAGCGGTAATCCAGAAGAACCACGTAAGGTCTCCTTCGTATTCCTGGCCTGGCACCCATACGTTCATGCCCCAAAGACCTGTGATGATGTTCATGGGGAGCACAATCGTACCGAGAACAGTAAGCTTGCCGAGAACATCTGCCGTCTGTTCTTGACGCTCATTCATCCGTATGTTGATCTGCGCGAGGTAGTTACCGTGAGATCGAGCCAGTATCCTGTACATATTAGCAAAATGTAGCTCCAATCGGAGAGAAAAGTCTTACTTTTCATAGTGGCCCAGGTTAGCTGTCATTGTGACGATATGGTCTTGAATGTCACCAAGATACAAACCAATCTCAGACCGTGGCGCAACTTCCCACCGCTCATTGCAACGCTTAGCAAATCCCTTGATTACATCTGCCTTGTTACCTAGCAGCCTGTATAGACTCATAACTCGCTTTCTGCAATCTCCCACTCGCCGAAGCATATCTGTGCTTGGATCTGAGTTTGTAAGTGCATCGTCATTCTTGGAGGAGGTCTCGTTAAGTCGCTTATCAGCAGACGAATGCAGCTTTAGGATGGCGTCGTCGATCTCGTCAACCTCGTCCTCAATATTCTGTATCAAGGGAGCAAACACGTCGGTAATGTCGTCGATAATAGCGTATGAGATCCAATCTGAAGAGAGAAAGAGGTAATCTTTCAGTTGCCGGATTCTGCGCCGGACATTGGCGGGATGAGGTGTCTTAGAGAAGTGAAAGCTGAGAACGCCTTCGCGAAATACCACGACATACATATCAACTGGCTCAAGAAAGTTATCACTGTTGTTGTCTTGGTCGAACGACCGATAGTTAACAAAGTAATAATGTCGGAAGAGCTCGACCTTCTCGCGAGCCTCCTGAAGCATAATATCCTCTGCGGTAAGTGGGTGAATGCCAAAAGCTTTAGATATGACCTTCATCTCAGGCTCCGTTGGGCAGAGGACATCAAGCCACCAAACTGGTCTTTCTCCGTACCTGACAGTCCTTTCCTTTGGTTCGCCTGAAGTGTTCTGAGAAACGTGAACACTTTCATCGGCAGACTTCCGTCCAGTAGGTGTAGCACGACCAGATTCGCTTCTTGAAGCAACATGTGCGAGAGGATCCTTGAGCGGCGACGTAGTCCCTTCGCGTAAGTCCTGGTGATCATGAACTGTCGATAGTGATGGCTGGCGCGTGTGAACTTTAGAGTTACCCTCTGTAGCGGTGCTATGATGGCGCAAGCCCGTTGGAAGAGCCGTAGGTTCCATGTCGTCTTCATCTGATTCATCATCGGATAGCACCCGAGGATCCGGAACAAAAAGTTCCCGGAAGCCACCACCAGGCTGAACCAGCTCAGAGATAGTCTGACTGTGAATTGTGCTCTGGAACTCCTCGTTGAAATATGTGAAACGATATGGGGACTCCTCGTCCGTCTGGTACCACCCCTTACGCACAGGGCGCAAGCGGCCGTTGATGAGCTGCGGTTCTGTGATTCTCTTTACACGGCGCTCCTCCGTTCGGTCCTCCTTTTCCATGTGACTCCACTCCTCAAGTACAGATAAGTCAGGCCATTGGCCACGGCGGCGGCGCGTGCGATACTGTCGGTGCTCATGAGCCTGCGATTGTGTATCGTCATCTCCGAGCTCTGACATACCAGGAGCAGGAAAGCACACGTCCTGCTCAGCTCCGGTTGCCATTCGCCGGCCCATATCAGGGCGATTGTCACCCATGCCCTCCATGTCGGAGAGGATGTCGATGTCACCCATCATGCGACGCGGAGAGTCGTCACGACTTGCCCCAAGCCCATCCCGAATCATAACATCACCCAAGCTTAGTTCTATACGGTCCGCGGTACCAAAAGTAGGCGAGCCTGGCATGGATGGAGGGGCATTGACATCGTAGTTATCTCTTGCGCCAGACGAAGTTCCTAGGCGCGTCGTTGAAGACTTGATAGACGCGCGACGACTTTTCGTTTGGTTTGATCTTGCGTCACTTGCGCCGTACCCGGAAGTCACTGATTCGCCGAGCAATGGTGCGTTTTCGTCCCACAGGGTGTGATTAGGATGCTCTTCCTCGGCAGAGACAGCTGGTATCGATCGTAGACGGTTGCTGGCCGAACCTGAGTAAGGTGAGACTGGTATGCCGCTGGCAGCTGGCGTCGTTGATGCTCGACGGGGACGCAATGGTTGATGGTCCCTAGAATTTTTTGTTAGGAAATTGCCCTTCCATATTCGTCCCGGCCAGTCTAGCTTACCGATGATCCAACAATGCTTCACTATCTATACTGGTATTGCTCAAGTTGGCTCTCGGAAGATTGAAGAACCCTTCTCCTGTTGCTTCGCGATCCTCGTCGTGATCATCATCATCATCCAATGCTGCAAAACTCTTTCTGCGCGTTCGTTTCTTCCTGCCGCCGCGATGGCCCTTCCTCTTCCTAGCCTTGGATGCGCTGGAGTTATTTGACGACTCAGGAGCCTGGAGTTGATTGGAGGTCGAAGCAGGAGGAGTCGCTTTGCTAGTGCTTGCCAGGTCGGCAAAACGATTGCTCGACATCGCGAATACCTTCAATGGGCGGACGAGCGTTTTTGAGACGGATGAGAAGAGAAGAGAAGAAGGCGGAGCAGGAGGAGAGGAAGACCACCAACGCCAGAGGTGCAGTGTGGGATTTCTCGCTTGGAGCTGTAAATGAAGAGGTAATGATGTCAGCTATCAATGGTTGACAGGGATATATTTTAGTGTAGTTTCCACTAAAACAGATAACCTTGAGATAGTGGAGGCCAAGAGCAGGCCAAGAATCACCTTATTTTTCTTAGAGTTAAGGTATGAACGGGTTTTTCTAAATGGACGTCTCATCACTTCACTTTGTCCTGTATATATTGGTCGTGGTAAACGGCCGATGGCCACAACTGCTGCCCACGTGATGTATTCCCAGTAAACAGCATGCTAACTTTAGCGGCGATTCAACAGAGCTGCAAACAGACACAGGCTGACCAGTAACCTATGGCGATGCATTTGCTGTAAATAGCAACCGATCCCCACAGTTGGGGGTGATTCGCTTCAGGTTTCCGGTGATACCTTTAGATGTGGAGGTTAATAAGGTGCAGGGCAGGTAAGCAGTCATTGAACCACTTGAAACGTCGACTTGCTCTGTGGTCAGTACTAGTATTGGTCTAAACATCTATGCAGGTGACGCGACTAAACTACGATATCTTTATTTCCATCTACAGCATCAATGGATGTACTACATGGCATTTCACTCTGGCCGGTACATCAAATGGATGCGTAACATCAAAATAAGCATACCTTGGCCCTGAGGTTCGCTTCATGTAGGTGAATGTCTACCTACCTGCCTGTAGAGCCACATACATGCACCCAAAGCGATCCCAAAGAGCCAGTCCTCACCAATCCTGAGTTGACATTGGGGCAATTCAATTCAATGTTTATAGAGAAGGGACAAACACTGACTACTAAGGGTAAGGTTTGCATCTGAGCGGACGTCCTCCTCCTGCTGAATAATTTTCACTCGATCAATCCTTGACGAAGGCGCGGTGGCAGAGTGGTCTAATGCGATAGACTAGAAATCTATTCTCTTCGGAGGCGTCTGTTCGAATCAGGCCCGCGTCGATAGGACCGATCATTTACAGGGTCGGATGTTATCTTTTTGCATGTTTGACACTACTAGTTAGGAAATTGTCACATAGTCTTCAGCTTGCTTGGCTTCAGGTCTCAGTTGCTTGATGTGTGGCTTCGGCATTATTTCTCTCTTTAAATATTCATAACTTTAGAGGTCTGTTATTTCTGATATGTCAGGTCTAGATTTCTATTATTATCAGTATATATTCTACTGATATATACCAAAGTAGTGCTGAGT